>PVHY01003562.1:0-75692 GCA_004024945.1 Uropsilus gracilis | reverse complement strand
CCCACTCACACATGTGCACTGCCACTGGGCTGGGCATGGACAGTCATGGGGAGGACACCACACCACAGATGTTGGTCATAGAAGCTAATGGCAGAAATGCAAAAACCCTAAGAAACTCATTTACCCTACACTGGTATAATACAATATAAGTATTATCTTACAACCTTGTTGTTTAGGAGACTGACCAAGTCTCAAGTGACTAAGGCTGAGGTATCAGCAAAGCTTTCTACCTGTAAACAGGCATCTCTTCTGCTGCTCATTCAGGGACTGGCAAGGTTGATTTCCATGAAGGTGTCAGATTGAAGTCTGCTGATTGGAGACCTCCCTACATTCCTACAGGGCTCCCTCAGGCCCACACGTGTGGCCTCCACATCTCAAAACAGTAGAACCCTCATGGTCCTCCATTTTCAGACTTAGCCTTTTGCTTCCACCTGCAAAGAACTCACCGGTGTACTCCAGCTTGAGTCCCCCAAAACCTGTCACCATAGGCATACTTGAAAGGTTATTTGGGGGCACCATATTGGAGTCTGGGGACTTTGAGAGAAAAATATCCTGCTCCTCCAGTGGTTTGTTAAAGGTCATTTAGGATTTTAAAGATGCGGAACCATTTTTGAATTGTGTGCATTTTGTCCATCATGCCAGACTCTTGCTTCCTGTTGAGATTCTGGTTGTATAAGGAACATGGTAGGTTCACAGGCCTTCTGAAGGACACTCTGTCCCACCCCAGGGCTCTCCAGGTAAAATGACAGAGAAACCACCCTGGTAGAGAGCTGGGTTCTCAGTTCAAGAATCTTCAATGCTGTTGGTTTTATGTCTTGAACACTCAAATTTATAAAGGATAATCTTATGTTTTTTTGGAAGACGGGGATATAATGTTTCTTCTGATAGAAAATCTTCCTTGGGTCAATGCCATGAACTTGGCCACACTTGAACTGAATTAAGTAGCAGGTGCCATGATCTTGAAGCCAATCTTCAAGGTTGAGTTTATTGGTTTAGTAGAAATGTTTGTCCTAAAACATTTATTAAAGTCAGGCAGCAGTAGCAGAGGAGATAATGTGTTCCTGCTTGACAAATATTTGTTTTCCAGGAAACTGTATTTAAATGCCCTGTGTGTTTACATAATAATTTTATGGGTGAAGTAATTACTTTCCCTCACCCTAGTAATCTATTAAAGTATTACCACCTCCGTTCTTAGCTTTTTCTTCTAGCACTCCTTCACCATTCTCTCTACTTCTATCCTGCTGTTAATATATAAAACAATTTTAATAAAAATCAGTGCCTAAGCTTTTATACAAATTTTTCCATTTTCTAGAATTTTACTTCTCATTTCTCATCAGGAAAGTTTCTCATTGTGTTCTGAAATCCCAGCCGAATTCCATAAGGCAGTCTTCTCTTCTATACAAAACTTACTTTGTGCCATCGGAAGCTAGTGCCATATTTGACAACACAGAACTAAAATATGTTGTATATTGATTGATAACAACTATCATTAATTAAATAAATGAACAAGAATATACCCTTCATCCTAATCCCTGACCCCCAGACCTTGAAGTATAGTGATGGTTACTTGATTTTGTTTGCTTGGTCATAGTTTACTAGGAATCTTTATGGAATCAGTTTATGGAAGCTGATTGACAATTTTCCTTCTTATACGGAAGAAGTAATAAAAACATGGTTATATAAAACACCATGTGGTCTGAATGAATATTAGTTCTGTTCAAGGAAATAGAGAGGGGGACTATTTTGCACAAAGCTGATAAGGGACCCTCATGTTCAGCTGATCTCATAAACTTGTGTCCAGAACATTCTGAATTTCATCTGCTACATATTATAGATATGGTCAGAGTCACCACTAATAGCATCTACAATCTGTGCCCAGGATATGTCGTGATATTATCTATCTTGGTCTAAAAGTGACTTGAGCCTATCAATGAAATGTAATTTTGCAGCTTCCCCAGGCAAAATAGAGTCACTGTTCACCTTTTCATCAAAAGTGTAGATTCCCTTATTTAGGATTAGTAAGGTTTTCATAAACACTGGAAGCCTGACTGGGCTAAGGGTTCACCATATATAAATAAACACATATTCACTCACATTTTATTTGCTATAGAACATTCTGTCCCAAGGTAAATCCCATATATATAATCATTTAGGGAAAAACAACAACAACAACAACAACTATCTTTAACTTGTACTTGGCTATTGATCAAGGACCTCCATATTGTATTCTACTGGAAACCAAAAGAAAGCAAAGAAATAATGATCTCAGAAAGGCCTGCTGCTTTGGCGAGCTGTGAAATGCAATTGTATTGCTCCTATTGAGTAGCAGTTGGTATTTGGTAAATGGTTCATGCTGGTCTCATTCCAGGAGGCATGAGAACCACCGTTGCCGGCAGAACATCCCAGCTCAGCAATTCTACACAAACCCAGGAGTTGGGCAACAGCCATGTAGAGTCTTTATTATGTAGCTGGGCACTTGAAAATATGTTTCTGGAAGCAAAACGAGATGATGATGAGGGGAATTATATCATGAGCAGTGCCAGAATAGGTATAAGGGAAAATCACTCGTTGGGAAAAACAAATCTATTTGGGCACAGAAGATATTTCTAACAATCTAGACTCTTACAGGAAGTAGCCCCTGTTCAGAATTTAAGAAAAAAAAACAAAAGGTATTTGGCAAAGGCTATAGATGTACACAGGGTCTAGTTGATAGCGAATCATGACTCTGGTTGGATTTCTCATTTTAGGATTTGGGAATGCACATATCCACATGTGTGGTCATGCACACATATATAATTTCAGGTTAACAAGGAGTCACACGATGGAATGCTATTCATCTATCAGAAAATTCAAAGTTAAGTCATTCGTGGCAATATGGATGAAGCTAGAAGGAATCATGCTAGCGGAAATAAGTCAGAGAGAAAAAGAAATGCTGGATGATCTCACTTATAGGAGGGACAAATGCAAAACAAACAATCAAACAGACAAGACAAATTTAAAACTAATTTTTAGCAAAATTGAAGCATAGAGCATGAGAGAGGGAGGGTAGGAAATTGGGGATGGGAGGGTGACAAAAGACTAAGATGATGGTTCATGGGTGATAAGGTGGTAGGAGAATCCTGGGTTTGATAACAATGTAAAATAAAATAAAGAATATAATAAAAATATAATAATACAATAAATATATATAATTAAATACAATAACATATTACATATAATATTTTAAATAATAATATATAAAATATGTAATGACATACTATTATATAATATGTTGTATGTTATGTTATATAAGATATATAGTATATATGTAATATATACTATATTATATATTGCATATATTATAACATATAATGCAATTAATAGCAATATAATAGAAAGAAATATAATAAATTTAAAAAACAAAAACAAAATAAACAAGGAGTCACCCATCCTGTTTGGCTTTTTATTGACTTCCAGTTGAATTGGTCTTTTTCCTATCCCACAAAACCAGAGCGAGCAATCAGGGGCGCACCTGGCCTCATCATTCCTTCACTGGCTCAGGAGCTGGGCTGCAATTATGGCTTTGACAGGAGCATCAATATTTAGTGGTTTCATGTTGTCTTCTCTGAGAGCTTAGCTTCTCCACTGCTTTTATTTTCATATTCAGGGGCCAGCTTGCCACCCCAGGCTAGACGCCACCATCATCTTCTCCCCAGGGAGATATCTACTCCACATTTCCTCTCGTAGTCTCTTTCTCCCAGAGACTCAAGCTCCAAATCTTAACATCTTCATTCCTTTCCCCTCTCTCCATCAGAAGTTGCCCATGTTCTCTCTAGCATCTGATGATGACAAATATAACATCATCATGTTCACCCTTTCGTGAACATATGTCTTGTCCATCACTTCAGACTTAAGTCCATCACTTTTGGCTTGTCTGACTTGACTTTTATTCCCCTCTCTTTCATTATTCTAGCCTCCCAAAGATAAAACAAAAATAGACAATCACACAAGAAGCAGAACCACATGTGAAAATCTTCAGTGTTTTTGGCACCCATTCAAACTGCTTTGTCTCTTTGTCATATCATGTGTGTATATTGAACCCTAACTTCGTTCAAGACCTTTTTTTTGGGGGGGTGAGGGGATGGGTTACAAAATAATTCATCTTTTCTGGAATACTCTTCCATGCATTTTATATATCAAAGTCATATCCTTTTCTGTACAATGCAATTCAAGTTTCATTATATCTGAGGACCAAAACATGATTTCTCTTTGCTTTAAGTTGAAAATATTTTGGAGAGCCTGCCATTATTAGTCATACTCTCCAGATAGAAAGATTTTTCATACAAATGAAGCAAATTGTGGGAGAAGTAGGACACTTGTCTGCATCTTGATGTGGGAGGTGAGTAACTTGTTTGGCATTTCCTGAAAGGCAGGAGGCATATTGGAGAAGAAAGCCTAGATCCTCTGATTCCTAATCAGCATATCCATCCAGTGATGTGAGTAGAGGCACATTAGTGTACTCATTAAGGGTTATCGGGTAGCCTAGAATGCAGATGTCACTCTATTACATATTGAGAAGATCAAGTCACATAAGTCGCATCCCTATCTCTGCTCCATTTCCTAATCTGTGAAATGGGTCTAATTGGTTTGTTGTGGGTTTAAAACAAACTAAGGTGGTAAAGTGTTGATGCAATATGCACAATGAAGAAAGCCCTTGTGAATGCAAACTGTTTTGATAATCACACTGTGACTCCTCTGACTTTTCCAATGACTTGACCTTTAACATCCCCAAACAGAGTTCTTTTCAACTTCCTGAGACTGTCTATTGCTTAACTAAAACTCAGGGCACTTCCCCGGCCATTCTGGATGAGGCAGCTTAAATTCCCTACAATCAAAGATCAGGCAAATCTTTCAGTCCATTTTCTATTTGGCATCTATTCCTTTGGCAAACATAATTTTAAAAGTATTTTCTTGGTGGTTAATAGTGTTGTGCGTCTATAACTAAAATTCTTTCTTTGCTCCTCCAGGCCAGGAGAATTAGCGTTACAGGGCAAATATACTGTAAAAACCTCCACGATTTCTTACCATAGATCATTGCTTTGCCTGGAAAGTTCACAATTGAATTATTGGATTAGCTTCACTAACCATCTCCTGGAAAGCCAGCTACTCCATTTCCAAATTATACTAGTGAAAAGGAAAAGTAGTAGTCAACTTCTGGAGAAATTTTACATCCAAGCAATTAATGGTAAATAGTATATGCAGTGACTAACTACTTATTCTGAACTCAGACTTTCGGAAATCCTGATTGCAATTGCGTGCTGTGGAATTTTGAACAAGTTACTCTACCTCTCTGTGCTAGTCTTATAGGATAACCACAGTGTATAAGTAAAATTATATATATATATATATATATATATATATATATATACACACATATATATATGCCACTCATTTTCAGTAATATAACCATGCAGAAACCTAGATGCTATTACTAATGTTACTGTTAACTGTCGTGATTTATCCCAAAATGTGTGATCTCTCCAAAATGTGTGATCTCTCCTAGCAGCTTTCAAATTCTTTGTTCTGCATAGAATTCTATTGTATAGACATAGATGTTCCCACTTTTCTTTTTCTCAAATAGGGTGTAATTAATTTGACAAAATTCCAAGTGGCTAAAACCCAGTCTATTGAAGGGTATGTAGAGAGACAGAGCATGACTATTAGCAGCTTGAAGGTCTTACTCAAAAAATATCCATGACTAAGACAATTAAATATATAGCTAAAGGACTTTTTTAAAAAAATCATAGCATATACTATAGCCAACTGCAACAAGCTGAAAGGGCTGGTTGTTGAACAAATATCTATTGATAAATGATTAGAATATTCTCTGCCATTCTATAAGGGAAATCCTGTTAACTGAAGTGGATCACTCTTGGTAATGTAACCAGACTTGGCAAATCAGTGTCCTTCTGGAGAACCTGATTATGCTTTCTGGAGCTAGACCACAGGTACTCAATTATTTAGAGGGACTCTTGGGCACCCAGCCCATCAACTTTTGGATGGGGCTTCAGAAGCCAAAAGGACTGCCTGATAAGGAGGGACATGACTATTAGACTTTAAATGTATAGCACATTGTGCCCTCATATTCTTCCATTATTCTTTAGTCTACCCCCATCCATCCTTCTGTGGAGATAGATAGGAAAATGCTTACATGTAGAATTCACAGTTTTTTTTTTTAAACATACTAACTTTCTTCTAATGTAAGTGGGTCTTCTTGATAGAGTATAATTCTCTAAGTCTATAAAATACATTATTTGTTAGAAATGTGACAATATGGGGAAAAAGAATGAATATTTTAAGTGTATATTGTTGATTGCCCACAAATTTTTACATGCATAAGTTTACTTGATTTTTAGCATTATATTTGAGATCTGCCCTGTGATTTGCTACATCATGTGGTCAATGAATGATCTTGAGCCCTGGCCTCTGATGGGTCATGGCTAAGAAATAGGGAGTTACGGGCAGGTGAGTTTATGGCCAAATCAGGGTGTGAGCTGAAAAGCAGAGCCTATCTAGAGAAGAAGAGGAGTGAATGAAATGCCAAATAGCTTCTATTTAATCCCATCTGCCATCTCTTTTGTCAGTGAATCTACGCATAGGTTTCTAAGATGAGGATGTGGCTATTTCTGAGATGCTATTTTCCAGTTTACCCCAGTGAAATTTTCTATTGTAAACTGTTTTTCATAATAGAGATTCGTTCTTTAAGATTCATTGTCTTCATTTTCATTGGGATCCATTGAAACCCAGAACACTTACAAATTGGATATGTCAGAAATTCATCTGAACTTTGATGGGGCTCAATGTTCAATATACACTAACTCATTTTTACTAAATCATTCCTTTTTTTCCACTGGACTATAACTTTCATGTTTTATTTTTATCTTTTATTTCTAACCACTTTATTAATATATTTGATGATGCAATTCATCAATTTAAAACTCACAGTTCAATCGCTTTAGTTTGTTCACAGTTCTGCAACCATCACCACAATCAATTTCATAGTATTTTCATCACCCCAGAAAGAAATCCCACATTCTTTAGTTGTTATAACCCCAAACACCTCCAACCTGCCTCAGGCAGTCATAAATCCACTTCTGTATCTATAAAATGCCTTTCCCTAGCTATTTCATCACAGAATCATTTCAAATAGAATCACACAACAGATTTCACATCTGGCTTCATCACTTAACAGATTGTTGTCAATGTTCAATATATTGTTGTCAATGTTCAACATAATGATAAATGGTTTGTGCAGGCAAGTTAATCTTGGTGTAAAAAGTCCTTCCCTGGAAGAAATCATATTAGCAGAAACAAATCAGAAAGAAAAAGACAGAAACCAAATGGTTTCACCAATATATGGGACATAGGAAAAACAAACAATAGGCCAGGAGGAAAAGTCGAGACAAGATAACAACCAAACTAAAGTACACACCTGGGGCAGGGGGGCTGAGTGGAGGCAGTAAGGGAGGGGAGGTGGTGGGTGACCTCTGGGTTTATAAAGATGTGAAATATATATACAGATAAATTATTCAAATAAAAAAGTCCTTATTGGCAAGTCCAGTTTATTGGCAAATTTCTAAATGGTATTCAAGCTGCAGCTTAATAGCTATTTTGTTCTGTTATCCACGCTGTCTCCTCTTTTCTCCCCACAAAAAGGAGTTATGTGATCCTCAGAACACTTTGGCAATCCTGCATTATAATACTTGGATATAAAAACATTATTACAAGTGTTCATGATTCCTTGTACCAATGAATTTAGTATTCTTATCATAATGTATCAAAGTGCAAAATTCCTCCTTGTTGTAAAGTGATGAATGCAGACAAATATTTTTTCTCTATCCATTTCACTCGTTTTAGATGATTTTCAATTATTTCTGTTTTCTCTATTTGAATGTTTATAGAGACATTTTACTTTTTTAAATTCAAAGCACAACCTTTTTCCAGAAGTCCTAATTCAAGCTATGTTCACTTCTAAGAAGACTTCAATTCTTCCCCTAAAACTTATCAATAAGACTTCAATACTATTAAATATAATGTATGTATAATATTGAAATCTGAAAATTCTTAGTAATTTTATTTCACATGAAGTTAACATTAATGAATAATATTGTAGACCAAATATCCTTCACCCATTCAATATCTTTAAGGAAAAACTTAAGGATTCAATATGCAGATGATTTCAAAACCAAATGATTCTTGGAGGATGAATATCCTTTCAAATTAACTGATGTTCTTTTCATAAAGGAATGGTGATAAAACAGTGATTAAAGAAAAGTATCAATTAAATATATGGTACCTAGCCCAGATCACTTTGCACTCCACTGATGTATCTTTGCTATCCTTTCCTGCCATTTTCGTGTGAACCTTAGATGATAGTGTGGAGCTCAGGAATGTTGTGAGGAAAAAAAAAATCTCTATGCATATCTACAGGAAATCTTGAAAAATTAAGAATCCAATAATTTATGTATTGGATCAAGTCAAAATGTTCCCGTTTAAACATATGAACATCATATCTATCTTTAAAATAATCATGCATCTCATATTTCTCATATTTTCTTGTTTACTTAGCCTTTTCTGGGCAGAGAGCAAAATAAACAGGAAGGACTCGCTGCATATTATGTGGGTTCATAAATGGCCTGCTGGAACTATGACAAATTACTTGAATTGTTGGTGTAGCAAAGTGAAGATGACAGTCTGGGCAGATCTGTGGTGAGGCAGGATCCTTAAGAGATGGAACAGAATCTGTTTCTAAAATGCCACGGAATTTATCCTTTGGATTTTGGTACTTTAAAAGTTATTGCTAAGATGAATATTCAGTAGTTTTCAACCTACGTAGAGTTGTGTGAGAGCATCAGAAACATGAATGATGGTGTTGGTGGGTATATGTTGGTGTGCAGGTGTGAATGTCCAGGTAAGAACGGTTCACTGAAGCAGAAGTAAAGGGTACTGAGAATGTTAAGTTCTTACTTTCCTTTTAAGTGTTAAATTGGAGATTATTAACAATAGATATTATCCAAATATAATCTGATTTTAATCAACTTTTATTAGAAACTGTTTTGTTCCACCCTAATAACTTTAAACCTAGTCTGCCTTTAGAATCAGAGTTTTAATCTGTTAGATAACAAATTAAATTTCATTGACTTTCAAATCTATTGGGCCTATTCAATACAAATGATATTCATCACCTATCATGAAGGAGATTAGTCATTTCAACATGAATCATATAAATGGAGTGGGCACAGAAATACGAGTATTATAATCAACAATCATAGCAAAGAAATAAGAACTTAATTAAATCTCTGCTGAGTATCTGGTGGAAGGCAAGTCCCTCTAGGTGCTCAAAAAATTATTGAGCTAAATATGTCCTCCCACATCATGAGTAAACAAATTTTATTTTGTTGAGCGACCGATTTAACACAGCCTCCTCAGATCAGAAAAGTTTGCCGACAGTCATTCCTGCTTACTGATGGTTTATGGTTCAACTGTAGCTTTCATTATTCCAGAGAAGAGCCAGACTGAAACTGCGCTACCACGATCATCTTGCTTTAAAGTCTGTACAAGCAAGAGGTTCAGTAACGAAGAATCAAACTAAGTTAAATCTTCCATCTGCTGGGGTTGAAGTCTGCAGTCAGAAGCAAGACCCGAGTGAGGTGTAAACAGGGACCTGTGCAACTTTTCAAAGCAAATTGCCGTCATAAGTGGAGTTACTTTACACTAGGAGACAAACCATCGTGGGACACAGTTTAAGGTAGAAAGTAGGAGGCCTCTCTGTAGTTTTATATACTTCATTTTGCATTTAATCCAAGTTATTGATATTTGAGTGTGACCCAGACACATTGGCTGGAAAATATGGAGGAAAATCCACCCCTTCTGATTTGCCACAAGGGCCTTTACTACTCTTACCTAAATTGCCCAGTCAGAGGAAAAAAAAAAAAAAACCTCTTCATTTCAGTGTGTGATTCCCCAGCAGGATGAAAATGAATCTTTTGAGCACAGAAAATCAGAATCTCATGGCACTTTACATAAAGAGTGTTTGAAGGTTAAGTGATCAAAGGGAACCACAGGATTAAATTGAGTCTATGCATTTGCTGAAATTGTTGAATACCGTAAGTGGAATTAACAGTGGAAAAAAAATCATCAATTCCAAGAGGGAGTCTTGCCCAACAATTCTTCCTATTTGTCTATAACTTCTTTGTTGTATCCCTGCCTGTGACCACCCTGACCTTTATGAGCAGATCACACGTGGCCACTGATGGTGCTTTATAATTGTAACTGAGGCCATGCATTTTGTTCGTGCAACATTTGGATGTAAAAGTCAAGAACAAGACACAGCAGGGATGAACTCAACTGTTAACAATCACTCCAACATGCGACCTAGATCACAAAGAGCCAGTGCCCAGAGTTCAAGGATGGAAGCAGGCCTTGGTCTCTCTTCGCAGATGTGCATATTCTTGCCATTAAGCATGAAGAAGCTTACCAAAGAAGAGGGAGTAGACTTTATTTTAGAGTCTTAATTCCCCTACCCCACCAATCTTCTTTAGGAAGCCTCAAGGATTTGGCTGCTTTCAAGTTTTGTTTTCCTGAAATACAAAATATAAGGCTTTTTAAAATACAAATTCTTTTCCATTCCTAAATAGCTGCCATAAATGTAACCAGGTTCAGCCTCAAGCTAGGTTTCTGGTTTTCTTCTCCAAAGATGGTGAAGCAACTTTGAGCTTATTTTATTACATAATACCTAAGGGTTTAGGACCAGTGTGGACACTTCCTACTTCTAACTGACTGGAGCAGAAAGGGCACCAGGTTCATGGTCAGGGTCATGGATACTCTGAAGTTATAGCTGCTCTGAAACCAAGCACTTTCAGAGAACTTGCAGCACACTCACCTGTATCAGGTGAGTATCTCCTGTATCAGCTCAAGTAGCTGAAGAAGGATCATGCACTAGGTCCCCTGCAATTTTAAATAAAAGAGTTAGTTTGCTTCCATCCCTAGTCATGCTTGACCTGTGACAAAGGAGAGAGAATTAGTCTCCATATTAACATTCTCCAGTTTCCTGAGAGAAACCTCTTGCAATGGAAGCTTTAAGATTTAATCAGGTGGGGATCACTTTCACAATTATCCTTCTTAATATGTTCCAAGAATCCTTGACACTAGGTACAGGGTAGACAAATCTCTTTCCACTGGCCTTTTTATAGCCTATTGAGTGACCTTTCTTTGTGCCTATGAAAGATATTCATACAGATACTTTTCTCAGTTTAAGTTTCCAGTATCTCTGGAAAGCGCAGAGCCACAAAAGTGACATGAACAAAGAAAAATAAAATAACTTCAAGGCAAGTCTAATTTTCCTCTATATGTCTGTTGAAATAGCACAGTATTTCACATAACCAGCTGAAACCTCTGGTTGGTATTCAGATGATTTCTGGGGCTTTGGATTAATAATACATCATCATAAAGTCATTTCCTTTCAGCAATGATAATTCAATAAATCTATAATAAAGCGATGTCTGATGGAGGAAGATGGCAGGAAGTAAGGCCCCACTCAGGTGGCTAAGCCATCAGTGATGTTTATCTGCTCTCAGAAGTGAGATGCAGACAGTTGCTAGAGGCTTTGAATACTGCTTGAGATTACTTCTGTGTTGTCATCAAGTATCTTATTTATTTATTTACTTTGAGACTAGGTTTTACTATGTTGTCTGGGGTAGTCCTGATCCCACAGACTCAAGCAATCCCCAGCCTCAGCCTCCCAGGTAGCTGGATTAAAGGTACCTACCACCATGTCCAGCTGATGTTTTTGAAACCAAGTCTCACTATGTTGCTTGGGCTGTCTCAAACCTGAGAACTCAAGAAATCCCTGGTCTCTTGCCTACAAGCACTTGGATTAAAGGTGCACATCATCATCTCAGCTTTCAACTATCTTATTATTTAGAAGGTAAATAGTAAGCAACAGGTGCAGCGAATTTTAGTTCATTAGTTGTCAATATTGAATTACCCATTTGATTGAATATTCAACATCTTATATCATCTCCTTGACATGCTTTTTAAAACAAGCTAAATGCAGTTTGTGATCCTGATGAGTTTTTAAAATTAATAAGAGGGCACAGGTTTAAAGAAGAAGTGCTACACCAAAGTAAAAGAAACTGCCTAGGAAATAACAGTTTAATAATGAAACTCCAACCAGGTATGTTCCTGGTTGATTTAACATTGAAATGTACTTGAAGATACTTTATTCTGTGTCTGCAGATACCATAGTTATGAGAATTATAATCTATAGAAAATGCTGAGAGTCAGAAGGGACTTTAGAGCATGGATTGGCGAATCACAGTCTACAGATCAAATCTGGCCCGCTGCTTGCCAATAAAGTGTTACTGGAAATAAAGATATAATTGTTTATTTTGTGATTATGTCTGCATTTCTACCATAGTGACTAAGTGAGTACTGAGACACAGACTATAGTCTAAAGTAATCATTATCTAGTAATTTCTAGAAAAAATTCACCAACCCCTTGTAGAGTGGTTGAGGCTGTAGTTTGATGTTTACTTACACCAAACTTTTCCTTGGGCATGGAAGGTGACCCATCCCCATGCCTGTGTGTGTAAACGAGGGGCAGATCCTGGGTCATCATCTGTCACTTAGAAGTGAATTGGCATCATAGATAAAAATCAGTTAGTTGGCATCTATTTGATCACATCTTGTCAATATTTCACATTTCCACACTGTTACAGGGAATTCATCATTGAGAATATAATTAGTTGAATATAGAGAGTAATCAGGACTCCTTTTTAGATAAATGATTCAAATTACATGTTTATACTGTGCGAGGCTCATCATGGATTTATATCAGCGCTGGTGTTGTGATTGTGTATACTAAACAATCAACACATTCTGGGAGGCTTTAGATCACAGCAATTAATCAAAGTCTGGCCCAAAATAGAGGTCCCATAATCCTAAAGTCAGTACCTCCATCACTGCTTTTCAAACAGAGCAGGGCACAGGAAGGCCAGACAAGTTGGGTAACCCTTGGCACTACTGTAGGCTTCCCTTCCAAGGGGACATACCTTTCTCCACTGCTCTGTCATGGAGAATGCTATCACACTCGCCAAGTTGTACTACATATACACAGTTATATAATCAATTACTGATTCCACCTGCTCCACACCAAGTTCCAGAATGGTTGTCTAAACAGGATGAAGGCATCCTTAAAGCTAAAGGGACAGAAAACCCTGAGAGAGGGAGCTCATTCAGGAGCCTGTGGACTGATTACTCTGCAACGATTGAACTTTGTTTTCGTTTGGAGGGCTAGGCTTACCAGCAGTGGGCCAGTTTATGGGACAGTTGGTGACTCCCTTGGGGTCAGGCACCTAGGGAGAAAATGAGCAACTTATCAACAGAACCCAAGAGATTTTGTTTAGTTTACAGATTACATGGCTAAGTGGTCAGTCAAATCATGAGCTAGGAAGTAGCTCAGCTGGGATTTGAAAGCAGACAGGTGGGTTCAAAGCATGTGCAGTCAACATCTCCATAGCATGCATCCTGAGAATAGTGTACACCACAGCTGGCTTTTCCATTTTGGAATGCTAGCCTTCTTGTCCAGGGATCCCTTTCCAAGCAGGCAAAACCAAGCACTGTACCTGCTGATGTCTAGATAAGGAGCCAGGCACAGTGCCTCCATGAATGCCTTCATTTGACAGATCTTGGCTGATTTAGTGGTTCATTGGCACTGACTTCTCCCCCCTCCCCCGCTTCTGTTGTCTGTCTTCCTATCTTTTAAATTCCCATTCTTATGCTTTATTTACATTTTAAAATGACAGGTCAATTAGACGAGATTGGGCATTTTCAGAGTGGTGTGGTAATTGACATCAATTAGGAAATCATCGCAGATGGCCAAGAAACCTTTCCATTCATATCATTTAAATTCACAACTCGATGTTTATACAAAGGGACACCTGTACCCGGATGTTTACTGCAGCACTATTTATAACCGCAAAGACATGGAAATCACCCAAATATCCCAAGACAGATGAATGAAAAAGATGTGGTATACATACACAATGGAATATTACTCATCAATTAAAAAGGAAAAAGTGGATGAATTTGAGATAACATAGATGGAACTAGAAGAAATCATATTAGCAAAAAAAAGTCAGAAAGAAAAAGACATAAATCAAATGGTTTCACTAATGTATGGGATATAGGAAAAACAAACAAAAGGCTAGGAGGAACAGTCAAAATAAGCTAACAACCAAACTAAAGAACACAGCTGGTAGGAAGATGGGAGGGAGTGGTCAGGGAGGAAAGGTAGTGGGTGATCCCTGGGGAATACAAAGATATGAAACATATATAGAAATAAATTAAGTAATTAATTTAAAATAAGCAAATAAATAAATTCATACATAAAGAGTATGTCCTAAAGAGCGTAGCTACCACCTTTCTGGACCCTCTAGAATCAGGACTGACCAGTGCTTGTGTTGTATGAAGTGCTTCATCTCTGTCTCCCTTTCTCTCTCTCTTCCTCTTCCCACTGGGCTTAAGTGCCCTGTGCACATTCATGGTCTGGAAATCTTTCTTCAGCATTTCCCGATGGCTATTGCCAAAGGGCACCTTGCAGTCGCAAGAACCCTAAGGGTGTGTCCAGTCATCATATGTGCTTCAAAAATGGAAGTTGCCTATGGGAAACTTACCTGAGCCCAGATGACAGCTCCCAGATATTGCTAGTCATGAGCATTATTGCCAATGGACCTATACAAAATGACCAGGCAGGGCAGTGAGAACATGGAAGATAAGGCAGTAGTATGTTCACCTGACACGGCCTTTCATGGGTGTTTCTCACACCCATGTGTTTCCCACAAACCCCAAGGTTGGCAGAGTCTCTGGCGAACCATAGAGAAAGCAAATTTTTAGGTGTGTTTTTAAAGATGAGCTGGGATTTTGCAGAAGATTGAAATGAAAGCAGTGCACAGATGCAGAAAGAATGTTCTAGATAGAGGGATCACCATGGGCAGACACTTGGCCTAAATAATTATGGAAAACACGCATTCACTCCGAATTCAAACTATGCCAAATCCTCACTCCTGATTGTTATTAGACACTCATCCTCTCCCTGCTCTTCTCATTAACGCCCTTCCTGTCTGTTCCTACTTGCAGGTTCCTCTTCTTTCACTCAGCTCTTAATGTTGCTGGTCACCAAGACCTAAATTTGGAACTGTTTGTTCCCTACTCAATTGTGCCTCCTTCTTCATGGATTAAGATCCTTTCTCCATATTGAAGGTCTGGGTTCTCTATAGCCAGGTCCCAGCTGTATTTTGAGTTTCAGTTCTATGTCTCTGACTGACTAATAGTGAGTCTGTCTCCTTCAGAGTTGTGCGCTATCTTCACTCCACCTCTGTCCTAATGAAATCATGTATGTCCCCAACAAAGGTATTTCTTCTCATTGCTACGTAGACATTGACTAACCCAGGAAAGAGCATAATTCTTTGTGACTCTTTAGACAACACATTTTTTTCTCCTTTATGCCGTTCTGTTCATTCTGCTCCCCAAGCTTCTCTGTAATGCAACATTTCTTTCCATCCTGGTTGCTTTTACCTTTGATGTGATCCCTGGGAGTGAGACAATAGTGTTATTCCTTACCCACCCATCCCTCACAGCAGTCAGAGCTGTCTACCAAGAAAACAAACTCTGATGATGTCATTCTATGTTTATACTTGCATTGCCCTGAGATAGAAAATAGGGTTGGGGTCATGACCCCTCTCCTCAGGTTTCTACCTTCTACCATTTCAGCTCCATTTTTTTTATCACTGTACATTCTCTTCTCTGGATCTGGTAGTATGTTCCCCTCCCCAAGTCCATTCTACTTCCCCTTTCATTTCACCTTACTTGACTGTCTTTACTTCCTCCACTGTGACCAAAGAAAACCTTCCTCCACTCTGCCTTGCATCGTTCAGATTGTTCTCTTATGGCTCTACAGCCCTGGAATCTCTGCAGCAAAGCAACTAGCAAAGCAACTAGCATATTTTATGATATTGCTTCTTTACTTGTGAACACAAGACATATCTCTCCAGCTTATCATTATAACTGCATTGTCTAGCAGAGTATCTGCCATATTACCATGTAATAAGTACTTTTGACTCATATGAGTCAGTGTTATCGCCATGTGAGTAGTAAAGTGGTAACATCATAGGGTAACACAGGCTTTTGGGAGACAGGTAGAATCTTGGGTCTGTCATAGATTTTCTGTATTGGTTTTGACAACATTCATCTGAATCTCAACTTGAATCAGAAAGTATATATAATCTTCAATTCATGTTGTTGTTCGAAAAGTTAAAAAAGATCTGATAGGGCTGGCATATTCAAACCCTTGATCATGGGGAGCTTTTAGCTAACTAATATAGTGTCCTATGAAATGACACTTCAAATGTCTTCCTGTTCAGAGGGTACTATGTATCCTAAGTTTAACAGAATCTTTTGCTTGCAATTTAACTTCTTGAATTCCCTTACATTTCAATTTGGTTTCTCTAACATCCTGTTCAAAATTGCAAGGAACACCCACTTACTAGAAGTATCACTTCCAATGCTTACAAAAGAATGCTTATAATTTGTTCACAGTTATAAGTCACAGAAGTGGTTAACCACTGTCTTAGCTTTCTATTGCTGCTGTAACAAATTGCTACAGGCTTTAGGGTTTAAGGAAACTAAATGTAATTTGTTATGGTTCTGGAACTCTGGTTTAAAATAAATCTTGATATACTAAAACATTGTGTTATCACCTAGAAGGGCCGTGTTCCTCTTGGAACCCCAGGAGAGAACTGTTTTCTTAGCTTTTCCAGAATTCCTCTGGAAGCTCCTCTTCCAATTTCCAAGTCCACATAGCCCAAGGAGACTTTCTCATGCTGCCCCACTCAAGCTCTCACGCCTCTGCTTCTCTTTTTCACCTGTAAGGACCCTGGTCATCTTAGTAGACTCATCTGGCTGCTCCATGATTATCTGCCTGCCGTAGAATCATTTACTGATAACTTAAATTCTCTATATCAGGAGCTATACCAGCAGGTTCCAAGGATCTGGATATGACCATTGTCCTGAGGACATTTTTCTGATTACCATGCTCCCCATGTCAGGCACAGGACATTTGACTGACATAACTCAGTCAATGCTCCCAGAGGCACTGAGAAGTAAGTCATCCATTTGGTGGATCAAGAAGAGGATGCTTTGCAAAACTTCCTTTCTCACTGGTTATAACTGGTGTAATATCATCACTCTTGTTGCCAATTGTAGGGGAGGCAGGCGTCAGGCATACCCATCTGTGTAGGTTCTTTATTGGTTTTAGCAGTTACACAGGGTTGCACAGACACATCAGGCAGGGCAGGGCTATGGTGAGGACTCAGCCAGAGGTAAAAAGGTGGAGGGTTTAGGTGAGAGGAGCTGGGAGGCATCCTCCATCCCCCAACCCTATAGATCCCCAGTCCCCAGTCCCCCAGGAATCTTCACGCTCCTTTCTCTCTCTCTATCACTCTCATACTCTTCCGTTCCCTCCTCCTGTGCATGCTCTCTTGTGCTCTCTGTCTCTTTAACGCCTTTAACGTCTCTCTCCCAGGCCCCGGTGTGTACACTCACACATGCTCACACAATCATGGGGCAGACACAACACACAACACTCCAGGTGCTGATTCTGCAGGCCAGTGGGTGGGGAAAGCCTAACACATTTACCCAACACTGGCCAGTTCAAGGGCAGAAAAGATCTTAGGCTTCTTTCTGTTGGCCATCATTGACATCTTGCATTCTTTGATGGAAGTCTTGGGGGGCTCTAGTGGAGGATCCGCTGCATCTGTTCTTGCCTGGCCCTGGCCCCAGGGGGTTGGTCAGTCCGCTGTGAAATGAAAACATCTGAGCACATGGGAGGATTTACCCAAGCCCCCCTTTATCTACGCCCCCCCCTTTACTCCGCTCTGTGGCAACAGTGCTGGAGAATCCAACTCCTCAAGCCATCTAGCACTTTCAAAGAAGAAACATGAACACACACAACAGCGACCCCCCTCATTTGTGAAAATGGAACTTTAGATATTGTAAACAGAGTGATTGTTTGGAATACACTCCAGGCACCCTGGAAAAGACTTATGCTTCTTAATGTCAGCAAACTGCTGGAAGTTTTCTTGTGAGTGAAATTATTCTTAGACACAGAATTCTGTTGCCGATGTCATGGGTGTGTATTTCAATGTGTTTGACTCATTTATGGAGGTGTCTGAAGCCTTTGTTTCATGAATCAGGTGCTCCTGGGTTAAGATATATGCCAATAAAATTCTAGATCGGAAGATTGAAAAAAAAAAACAGAAAAAAATACTGAGATCATTTGTCTTCGTGACATTTTACGGTAATCTAACTTCCATCTCATAAGTCCTGGCATGTTATTAGATGCAAAGAAAAGCTCAATCCTATTCCTGCACCTACACGGTAATGCTTCAGATCCAGTGGCATTTGCCCAAGCTCAGGGTGACTCTTTGAGGGAACCAGCAGAATGGACACTTCCCTTCTCCCCCCCAATCCATTAATATTTCTGTTTTAATTCCTTTATCAACTGTTTCCTTTCCCATGGTGCAGATAAGGTGCTAGAAGCTTTGAAGACAGACTTTGTTTTAGTCCATATTTCCTGTTACCCTTGAGATAGGGGGTTGTGTTGAGGTAAAGCGAAAGGAGAAAGACACACAATTGCTCTAACAGGTTTATTCACTGCACCAGCTGAGTGAACCACGTAGAATGATATGAGCATTCTCTGTTTTAAAAGTTGGAGGGAAGAGGAAGAAGTGACGTCTCATCGCACTGGAAGAGAATATACATGTTCCCTTGGGATCATAAACAAAATCCATTCTCACTCAGGCACAAGGTGAATTCACTTCCTGGTGAGCTGGTAGCTTCTGAAAACCACTAGGCTGTTGTTAAAAAATAGCCTTAAGAAACTACTCCTTCTTTGAATTAGGATACAAATGAAAATGCACTTATGTTTGGTTTTTTCTCTTATTTTTAGGGCAACTTAAAAAAACCAAAAATCCTGGTAATGCATACGCCCTGTAGAATTGAGTGGAGCTGAGAAAACCTTCAATTTTGGTTTCTATGGGTGGCCAAGAAAAGATTCTATGCAAGTTAAGCATCAAGGTGAAAGGAGTTACGTTGATAGTTTGCTGTTTCTTTTGGAGTGTGCTTAAGCTTATCCAGCACATTGAACCATCTTGAACTCTACTCATCTCTTTAGAAGATCTCTTTTCTCCAAAAGAGAAAAGTCACTTTCCCATCTATTTTCAGGTTAAATATGGGCATTGCATCTACAGGGTCAATGAATGATAGGAGGTTTTACCTTTTTTCACTAGCCTCTAGGATCATCACCTGTGGTCTTGCGCCCTCCTACGATCGCGCATGCACAGCCTAGTGGGTATGAGCATGGTAAGCGGGCTCACCTGGGCCTGGGAGGTGGTGATAATGAGACAATATCACTCTTTGGAGTGAGGTGAGAGCACATGGAAAGAATGTAAGAGTTGCTGGGAGTGCAGAGAGCACAGAGGTGAGGAAAGAAAAGCGCAAGGCAGAGTCAGAGATTGAAAGAGTGGATTCAAGCGACTATTTATTTTCTCCCTGTTCATTATTAAACATTCTCTGAAGATAATTCCAAGGGCTCCAACATGCTTCGGTTGCTAGTGCTGATGATGAACCAACCTGCACTGGGCTGGTTGCAATACACCCTCCTCTTACATTAATATTCTGCAAGTAAATCAAAATATTAAAATCACCAGGAGGGAGTTAGGACCTTTTATCATTTATTTATTTGTTTGTTTATTTATTTATTGAGACTAGTCTTGCTATTTTTGCCTGTGGAAATGCAGGCTCACGTTGCCTGGGTACCACAGACTCAAGCAATCCCCAGCCCCAGCTTCCCAGGGATTACAGGCATGCACCACCACGCCCAGCTATATTTTTTGGAGCTAGGTCTCTGTACATGCCCTCGGCAGGACTCGAACCGTGATCCCTGGCCTGGTCATGGCTTCCTAGGCTGCTGCTTATAGGCATGCGCCACTATGCCTGGCCTAGGACCCTTTATTATTTAAAGGAGGCAGATGGTGAAAGTTGATTTCTTCTTACAGACCCACCAGTTCCTCTGTAAATGCAGCGGCTGCATTCACAATCATAAGGCCTGGAAGAGGGGATGCCTTCTTTTTAATGCCCATTGCGTGTCCAGTATTTGGATAAGGACTCATTATACTGCCCTTCAGTTTCCTCATCTGTCACAACAGTCCCCCTCGAAGTTTCTATGTGACTTATTTACACCCAGATGTGCATTTAGTACTGACTGGGCAACTAGTGAAAAAAAATTTCAGACATGTTCCAACTTCCCCATCATCAAGATGAGATTAAAGAGGCATTGATGCCTACCTGACCTAGGACAGACATGACTCTCCTTGTCTTTTCTACTTGCTAGTTGATGGACTGAAAGTGGAGGATCTAGCAAAGGACCCCAAGGAGCCTGAAAAATACCTCAAGAGGAGAAATGCTAGGATTTCTAGGTCCTGGGTGTATACCCAGTGGCTGAATATTGCCTGGACATTGTGTTTTTGTATAGTGATAATAGCAGTTAGTGCTAATGTCCTAACTGAGCTTTCTTCTTCCTTGGAATGAATTAAAAGATTATTTTCAATTTTTTTTTAAATTTTCATATGCATGAAAAAAGTGGACTCCACCTTAGGTCTATTAAATCATTGGGCCAATTCTTGATATAGGTAAAATCAGAGGGAACCCAGAAAGGGTTAGGACTATCACTCAAAGCTGGACGTGGTGGTGCATGCCTGTTGTCCAAGCACTGGGAGGCAAGAGGCCTGGGATCCCTTGAGTTCACAGGTTCAAGACTACCCTGGGGGTTGGGCACGGTGGCTCGTGCCTGTAAGTTTCAGCCTATGAAGCTGCCAGGGCTAGGGATTGCAGTTCGAGTCCTGCATGGGGCCCGTAGTGAGACCTAGTTCCATAAAAAAAGTAGCTGGGCGTGGTGGCACATGACTGTTATCCCAGCTACCTGGGAAGCTGAGGCTGGGTATTGCTTGAGTCTGTGGTACCCCAGGCAATGAGAGCCTGTAGTTCCATGGGCAAAAATAGTGAGACCTAGTCTCCAAAAAAAAAAAAACTACCCTGGGCAACATACAACATAGCGATACCTGATCTCGAAAAAGCAGCCAGGCACCATGGCAGGTATCTGTAATCCCAGCTACCTGGGAGGCTGAGCCTGGGGATTGCTTGAATCTGCAGTACCCCATGCAACATAGCAAGACCTAAAAAAAAAAAAAAGACTATCACTCAATTTTATTCATAGTTTTGGAAATTACAAAGAGAAAGATGAAACTTCTTTCATGCACCTTTCAAATACAAGGGTTGAGGTATTTGTTCTCCCTTCTTTGACTTTCAAAAGACAGGGGCAGAGCTTCTGAAAGCATTTTTAGACATCTCTCTTTTAATGATGATTAGGAGAACAGCATAACCTGTGGACATGAAATCCGCAAATTTGACTTTGATCCAAATGCTCCAATCCTCGATGGGTTAACCCCTAACAGTTCTAGTTCAATTCTTCACCTGTTTGCATGCAAACATTGGCAAAAGCTTTGTGGTTCAAAGGGATTTATTTTATTTTATTTTTTTGCATCAAGTAATGAACCATCTGTGGCAGACATGTTGGGTGCACCACCCAGATGGCCCTTTCAGAAAGACCTGCCATCCAACTGGCAATACTATGATCAACAGAGGCCTCCAGTGGCAGTAGCTTCAGGTACGGTCCTGGCCACAGAGAGATGCCTCACCCATGGCCAGGCATGTCACTTACCAGTGACCCATCATGGCAGGGGTGACCAGTGATATTCTCTGCTGAGATTGGCTTTGGTTTTGTCTAGTTGGCATCTAGTTGACTTCTTCCTCTGCCTAATCCTACTTCCTGCTCCTTTGGTTAAAGGCTCTGGACCTCATTGAATGTTGTTTGCCCCAAATTCTATCTCAACATCAGCTTCTAGGAAATCTCACATTTGACATAATGACCTGGCATGTTGAGTATGCCATGGCAGTCTGTACCACTCAAGTCATGGGCAACTTTCAGGAGAAATTCAGTGTCCTCTGGGGACAGTACTGTTAATCCACTTTAAATGGTCAAAAGGATCCAAACTTTTCTGGGACTCTGCAGCAGTGGAAGAACTTGATGAAATTTGGCATCCAAACTATCTTGCCTACAAGATGGTAGAGCTGGACATGTAATCAACTGAAACCTTTAGATATAACTTCAGATAAGCTGTCTTACATGAGTTTAGTTTTCAATCAAAATGCCCAGTGCAGGTTCAATGGATGTGTGTGTGTGTGTGTGTTTCTGCACCCAATACATTGCCTTTAAGTGCATTTCTGCAATTCTTTGAGTTCCAGCTCTGGATAAATCACATGTGTTACTAAATGTTCAAATTTTCCTACATGCCAAATCCTTGGAAAATTTCACAGTATGATTTTCCCCTTATCAAAGGAGACCGAATGTAAAGACTCTTTAGAAGGACTTTGCCTGATGCAATGGATCAATTCTCTGATTTTTCAGCTCCAATTTTGCTTTGCTCAAGACATTTCCATGATTGAGCAAGTCCTATAATAACAGCTTTGTAAGGAGGGAAATTCTTACACGGGTCAAGACAATGTTTATGGAAATGACTTCCATGCTTGACAGATCTGTTTCTGGAGGCAGGGACTCTTCCTGTTATTATTTTGCCAAAATATGCCTGACTCTCTGATCTCTGTATTATAAAAACCAAAAGACTTAATCCTGACTGCTGACATTTCCTAAACTTGACGGGGCTGAATTACCTTTGAAAAGCAGCAAGTGTTTCAGCTTGTCTTTTAAAAATCTGGTTTAATGTCTTAACTGCTAAAAAAAAAAAAAAAGGCAGCATTTGCATCAAGGGTGACTCATAATAAACCTGATGACTTCCTCTCTCCTCTCCCTGCCCTGTTAAATGCTGATCATGTACTCTGTTACCTTCTCATGGGTTGTAAGTAACATAACTTTCTTTAATAGGAGAGGAGAGAAAGAGTGTTTGACTCAATTCACCATCATCCCTCAGCCAATTGCTCTCAAAATGGGGTAGAAATTGTTCATGATAGTAAAATATAATGCTATTAAAATGCATATGTGGTCCTGTTTCACCAATTTATTTATGTATAGCCCATTTCCTCTAAAGAGAGTAACTGGGGGAGAGGGGGAGTCCTAAACAGGTTAGGCTTAGGTACTATAGTTACTGCTCTAAGCTCAAAGTATCCAGGGTAGAAGTGAGCGTGGGTGCCAAATAGTTAAACTGAATGTCCTCCTTCCTTCTCTTCAGTTATTTCATCCAGAAGTACTGACAGCTGTTCAGATGGACAGCTGCTTTTCGGCTCCTCATCATGGGAAGTGGTATGATGGTTTAGAAATAAAATTATGAGTTTGTTTCCCACAATTCTAGGGATAGGTGGATGGTAATCTCCAACAGTAACCAGAGCTAATTAAAAGATCTATTCCCTATAAACCAGAATCATTGTTTTATCTGACCTTTGATCAGAAAGCTGGGTGTGTCATATAAGTATGCTCTGTACAATTTAATGTCAATATAACCCCACTTTCACTTTGATGTGTAATTGGCATAACCCTATATTTAAAATTCAACCAGTACTTATTGACTATCTATTGAACGCTGGGTAGTAAGCTAGACTCTGCCAACATGTGCTGCATTTGAAGTCTCCAAGAATGCTCCATCCAAAACCTCTGACTCTGTCTGAGGAGCTCTAAACAAGGAAAGAAACTTGGTCTTTAGTATGGAATGGGGTGTTATGGGTGTCTAGAAACATCTTTAGATTTCACAACTGGAGAGGGATTGGTTCTCCTAACTCTAGTGGGTAGAGACCAGACCAAGGTAAGCCCCCATCAAAGTATCAATAGTGTCAAAGTTGAGAAAATAAGTCCTTAAAACAAGTCCATTCACAGTGGGAGTGTGGTAGCAAAGAACATCTGGCATTTCACCCAATGAAGTTGTTCTTTTTGGAAGGATAACACTTGATACTGATCTCTGAGGATAGATGAGGCAAAATATGGGCATTTCTATGCTTGAGATTTTAGTGTAATTGAAGACTCTTTGTGTTTATGAACAAGTCTAAAGGCTCCTCCCTCTGCTTTAATTTTCTTTTGTTTGTTTTTCAGGGACATGTACCAAGTGGTTTTTAAGTAACAGTAATTACAGCAGCAGCATGGCAAATAAATCCCCAAAAGCACCGACTATGAGCTGACCACTGTTCTAAACGTGTCTAGTCACCTCACCACCACACTACTGAAGTGGGTGCTATTATTAGTCATGTTTTATACATGAGAAATGGAAAACCAGAGAGATTAACTGTGACCCCATGGTCACTCAACTGTAGTACTACAGTCTTTGTTCCTTGATTCCAAGTCAAGTGGCCTGGATTCAGTCTTTAGTCTTAATGCTAAGCAGCCAAATGGCTCTTCCTTAGTGAGCAGTTGGCATTTTATTTCATTGCAGGTACATTGGAGATGGGATCTTAGACAAGCTCTTTTCCTCTATGCCTCATTTTTATCATCAGTAAAATGGAGCTGCTATATGATTTTTGGTTCTGGTATGGTTTAAAGGCAATTGTGCAAGTAAGTCATTTGGAAGTACAAAAGTAATAACATTAATAAACATTACCCATTATGATAGTATTGGCAATTTTTCTCTGTGGCTTGTACATGTTAAGACAGCCCAATGCAGGGAGAGGAGCTTACAAAGGTTTTAAAATCTTTAAGAATCAAATAGATTTGATCCATATCCTTTCCTGCTTGTTACTACCTGTGCAGCTTTGATCTAGAACTCTTTTTTTCTTCTTCTTTCCTTTTAAATGTGACCAATAAAAATAATTCTTTGGAAAAAATATTTATTTTTATTTTTTTCTCCATAGTGCAGCATTTCAAATGATGAATAAATGAAAGGAAATGAAGATGTAAATGTCCAGAGTCATGGGGAAATTATAGTTTCCCCATAATTCTCGTTCCTAGTCTCTTTTGACACAGGCCATTTAAATGTATTTCATCCTTTTGTGAGATTATCTCTGCATTGTCTCCTTGACCAATAAGCAGTCACTAAGCTTTACACATTAATAGTAAACCCATTGTGGTACATGCAATCACATACACATACGTATGAACAAGTCTATGAATATAGAAAATCAAAGATGAGGGCAGAGACTTGACATACCTTTTCTACTTGGGACTATACGCAAAAAACTTACTAGGCAGAGGAGAAAATTCATAAGTAATGTTGGGAGAACAGTATGTCCTGAATGATATCCACCCACTGCTGTTTTATGGATTCCACCCTCACCTCCATGCCAAAGAGATCCTCAGTGCCAGAATGGTAGCTTCGCATCTTGCCGTGAATCTACCTACCATGACTCTGGATTTGAAAGAATTTGGGTAGATTTAAGGAACCATGCTTGGTATAACGTCAAACACAGGGGCTTGGTTTTGCCTGTATTCAGTGTGTTCCCAGGGTCCCAGCTCAGAAGTCTTATCAGAAGGACATATTAAACAATTAACCTTTTTCTCTCTCCTCCCCCTCTTTTTATTTCCCTTGCAAATAAAACTTTTATTAACCTTTTTATGTGTGCCTGCTCTTTCTACATGTCTTGTTCTGAATTTGTTTTATTTTTTTAAGTCTGTGGTTGAGAAATCAGACCAAGCCCATCCCATTTCCCTTTGGGATTGCCCTGAAACAGCTAGGCTGGGAAGTGAAAAACTGACTCCCATGAATGATAAAAGGTCATATTCATTGGCAGAGGATGCACTTGGCATGGCTGGAAACCAGGGGGTATTGACATCCTTGATTTTTATGGATTAAAATGGTCACAAAGCAGCATTTGTTCTGTATCAGAGTATTGATATTTTCCTGCAGCTTTTTTTTTTTTATGCACTATGACTGTTGCTTTTAAAGGACACTTAAATAGAGCTCTTTATCCCTGAATTCACATCTTCAAGCCAGATCCCTGTTAGGGAAACCAACTGTTTATCATTGATTAGGATAGAAGCCTGTGGCTTTAGTCTGTCGGATACATCATGGGGACACCTGGGAAATCACTAATAATTCTAGCTATTCCAGGGATCGTTTTTGTTTGTTTGTTTGTTTCATTAGAACGAAAAGCAAAGACTATGATACACATTTATGTCTCTCTCTGGTCATGAAATACTGCTTTGATGTATCAGTTGTTTACAAAAAGGTGACATTTTAACCTAGATATATAGGAAATCAATCACCAAAATATTTGGGTCATCGAATCAGTCTATTTTTATTTATATGTTTGACTTTTGATGAAAGGCTGGGATGCCTAACTCTGACTTTCCAAAATCATTTCTTCTATTTTTATAAAAAGAGGAAATCTGGCTCATGCATTTTATTTCAACCCCCGAGATGCCGGAAAAATTCATGAATCAGCTTTGCAGCCTCTTTGTGAATGTCAGGGTAAAACAGGCCACATTGTTGACTTGCTTTTCATCAGTTAAAGGTTGTGTCAACAAGTGGATCGATACAGAGCAAACAAAGCATTGAACTTAGACATTTGGGTCTTTAGCCTATTTTTCTTCCTTTGGCTATCAAATCCTCTAAATGATTTTACTTCTCAATCCAGTCAGGAGGGACATAAGACATCAGGTTCAAGGAAGGAATTAGACTGTTATATTTTCCATTTAAAGTAGGTTGTTGCTTCTCCAAAAATTAATTATGATTGATTTCCTTTCTTCCCTTATGAGTCCATCATGATGAATGGCATCAAGCCCATTAAAAAAACTGATGGGCAGACCCCCCCAGATACTCATTGCCTGTTGGGTCTGTGTGTGTGCCTCAGTCCCTCCCATGGTTCTGCTATCCTTTAAGTCACTAACTCTGAACTTGCAGGTTGCCCTTAGCAAAACTCTCTGTAGTGAACCCTTTTTTTCTGAAAATCCCTCCCTCATACTCTTGCTTCCCAAATTACTCAGTGTAGCTGTGCATGGTGGCTTGTGCCTGTAAGCTTCAGCCTATGAAGTGACTGGGGCTAGGGATCACACTTCGAGCCCTGCTTGGGACAAAACAGCAAGACCTAGTCCCCCCCCCAAAAAAAAAAAAAAAGCTGGGCATAGTGGTGCATGTCTGTAATCCCAACTACCTGGGAAAATGAGGTTGAGGATTGCTTGAGTCTGTGGTACCCTGAGCAACATGAGCCTGTGGTTCCATGGGCAAAAATATTGATACCTAGTCTCAACCAACAACAACCCCCCCAAAAAAAAACCCCAAATTACTCAAAGCCCAGAATCACCTATCATGCTTGTTAAAGTGTAAGAGTTTTTGTTGTTCTTGTTGTTGCTTTTTTCGGGGGCAAGGTTTACTGGGGGTAGAGGAGCGTCTCTAATTCAGTGACCTGGCTATATGAACCCAGACTTTTCAATTCAGTGGCATCCCCAGATGATACAGATTCCTGCTCCCCTGAAGTGTCCCCTGAAGTCACTGTCTACCCTAATTCCTCTTAATTGGGGGCCACTCTACCCTTCACTTTCTCAGAATAATTATAGTTTCACAAGGTTTTACTGTTTGCTTTGCTACTGAGAGCCATTTCCATACTATTCCTCTCCACGCCTTCCTCAAATAACCTCAAATTATGCCACCTGCACCAATTTTTGTGGCAGTGTTGGCAAGCTCCCAGTCAGTCCTTCATTAGAGAATCTAAGCTTCGGGCCACCTGCCTGTCTCTCATCTCCTCCACCTGCCAGAAGGCTTGGGCTTCACCATCCATGTAGATGACACATGGCCATGTCAGTTTCTTTATCACCCACCCACGTTGCTCTCCCCCTCATACAGTTGCCATCCCAGACTCAACAACTTCTTCAGCTTTCTCTTCAAGCAACATCTTCCTCTCTTTTCCCTGTAGACACTAACCTGGAAAAACCAGCTCTGCTTAATTCTAGGCCTGGAATCAAGACAGTTTTCACAGTTGGAAAGACAGCAAAACAAAACCACAGATCCACTGTGTCTGGTTTCACTTGAAAGAGAGGATAAAGAAATCTCAACTGAACTGTAGCATGATCTTGATGTAGTTTTCTACTCAGGTAAAAAAATAACTGGTTAGGAGTTGAGCAAGATGCTCACTGTCTTAGGCAAGAGGAAAGAACATTAACAGCTGCAGCTTTGGATTCTGAAGTCAAGCATACCTGGGTCCAGGTCTGTCTCTGGTTTTCACTAACTGAATGGTCTACAGCAAAATGACCAGTCTTAGTCCGGCTTTATTTTCAAGAAAATGGGAAGGATAATGATTAAGCTTTTGGGTGTGAATATTAAATTATATAAAACATATAAGGTATTTAGCACAGTGTCTGGCTAGCAGTCAGCACTTAGTAAATATTAGCTTTTATTATTGTCATTATAATAATGTCATTGAACTTACAACCCTTTGAACTTATAACCCTTATCTTAATTTTCACCTAGGCAGACACATATTTGGTACATAAGGTTAACATACTCAGTAATTAAGATTCTTCTGTCCAGATAATTTTTCCAGTACAGATTCATTCAAACCTCAGTATAATGTTGAGGGTCATAGTTCATGATAGAAGAGTGAAACCTGAGTTTTCAGGAACTTGAATATTTTAGAGGCCTGAATCAACTTCACCGCTCAATTTCACAGGAACATCAGCCTATTAATACATATTTGAATCATTTTCCTAAAATCATTAAATGTTTTCGAATCCAGCCACCCTCCCTATTCCACCTTCTAATGAGCAGTGAAATGGAAACAATTTGGGGAAAGTAGAAATGTACTAATAAGGCTTTCTTTATGAGGGAATAAATTCTTGTTTCCTTAACAACCATTAAGTGTTCAGTTCATGAAATGCAGGCAAATCATTAAAGAGAGAGCTGACAACAGAAAAAAGGCTTAGTTTCCAGAATTCAGTGCATCACAGACACAGTAAGATTATTTTTTGAAGTCAAATAATACATGACAGAGGAGATGGGGGGAGGGAAGACTTAGAAGTTATAAAAGTGGATGGACGTCTACCAAGAATATCTTTTTAAATATGCAGAATAAAATAAATCTTGGACAAACCAAAGGTAGAATTCTATAGGGTTATCACTTGTGAATTCCCATTAGTTATGTCAAGAGAAAGATGAGGAGGCAATGATTAGTGATAATGGCCTTAAATGTTCTAATGACTTTTCTCCCATCTGTCCCCAGTACCACAGAATTGTAAACATCTGATTATACTAAGTTTAATGTCTTATTAAAAGCTCCTGTTTATGACTTAATACCTTTAAAGAGCAAATCATTTATTTGAACAAAGGGTATCTTAAAGTTGAGATCACAGAGGATAGTTTTGTTAGCTAGCAGGCCTTCATCTCAGCCATAAGTCCTTGAAAAAGTTCAAGTTGACAATTTTAATGAGGTTTAAAGTATTTTATATTTACCTGCTTCTAACTGATATCATAAACTTTCAAAAGGATCCTATTCTCAGATCACTATGGTTCACTTAAATGTAGACTATGACAAATTATTTTGCTATTTATTTTTCTGAAATAATCTGTATTTCACCTTCATTTTGGGAACGAATGCCTAAGACGGATTATAGGTTAACTTTTTGGAGGAAGAGTCTTCTGCTGTCATTTTTCTTTTCTTTTCTTTTTATTTTGGGGGGGGTGTCAAACATTATATTTCTATAGAAGGGAATTTATTCATTTTTCTAAGTGATTTTAAGTCTATTTATTTTTAGGGTTCATGGCAATGCATTTTATTTTATTTTTTAATTAATTGCACATATCTATACTTTACATCATTTTCTACACCGAGGTTCTCCCACCATCTCACCCATGAACCTTCATCTTACTCTCTTGTGCCTATCCTTCCCCCAATTTCACCCCTATTGCCATCTCTTGCTCTATGCTTCAGTTCTGCTGACAGCTTTAATTTATTTTTATCTTTGACTTTTTCTATAATCAAATAATTTATTTATATATGAATTTCACATCCTTTTTAATCCCTGGGTTCACCCCCCACCCTCCTTGACTTCCCACTCTGCTCCCCCCCCCAAGTTATGTATTTCAATTTTGACTGTCTTCATGGCTCATTTGGTGTCTGTCTTTTTCTTTTTGACTCGTTTCTGCTAATATGATTTCTTCTAGGTACATCCATGTTTCCATAAATTCATCTAATGTGTCATTTTAATTGATGAGTAATATTCCATTGTGCATATATACCACATCTTTTTCATCCATTCATCTGTTTTGGGATATTTGGGTTGTTTCCATGTCTTTGCAATTATAAATATTGTTGCAGTAAACATCCGGGCACAGGTGTCCCTTTGTACCCACATTGAGGTCTCCTTTGGGTAGATTCCCAGAAGAGCAATTGCTGAGTTTAATGATAGTTCCATTTTCATTAGTTTGAGGGTCCTCTACATTGCTTTCCATAGTGACTGGACCAGTTTACATTCCCATCAGCAGTGTAAGAGTGTTCTTTTCTCTCCACATCACATCAGCACTTGTTGCCTGTTTTTATGATGTGGGCCATTCTTACTGATATAAGGTAGTATAGCATTGTGGTTTTGATTTTCATTTCCCAAACTGCTAGTGACATTTAGCAATTTTTCATATGCCTGTTGGCTGTTTGTATTTCTTCTTAGGAGAAGTATCTTTTTAGATCTTCTCCCCAATTTTTGATTGGGCTTCTTGTTTTGTTTTTGTCAAGTTGTGTAAGTTCCTTGTGGCTCTTCATTATTAAACTCTTTTCACTCTTGTGGAGGGCAAAATATTTTTCCCATTCAGATGGGCTTCTTTTCGTTTTTTCTTTTGTCTCTTGCTGTACAGAAGCTTTTTGTTTGATGTAATCCTATCTGTTTATGATTTCCTTCTTTTTGTTTTTTTTTTTGTCATTTATAGATGTTTCCAGAAAGGGATTTCTGAATTGTAATTCATGGAGGGTTTTCCCAAGTTTTCTTCTATGTAGGTTATGTTTTCAGGTCTGACATTTAAGTCTTTTATCTATTTTGAGTTGGTATTTGTACAATATGTGAGGATGTTGTCTTGGTCCATTTTCTTGCAGATCTTAGTCCAACTTCCCCAGCACAATATATTGAAGAGGCTATCTTTGTTCCAATGTAAATTTTTCCCTCCTTTGTCAAAGATTAGTTGACTATATATGTGTGGTTTTATTTCAGGGCACTCAATTCTGTTCCATTGGTCCAATTGTTGTTCTACTAGTACCATGCTGTTTTAAGTATTATGGCTTTATAGTATAATTTGACGTCAGGAATATTTAGACCTCCATTATCTCTTTTTTTGGCTAGGAGACTTTTTGATATTCAAGGTCTTTTGTTATTTCATATGAACTTCTGTAATTTTTTTTCTATCTCATCAAAGAATATCATTAGAATTTTTTATAGGGATTGCATTGAATTTGTAGATTGCTTTTGGAAGGATCATCATTTTGATAATGTTAATTCTTCCAATCCATGAGCAGGGAATGTCTTTCCATTTCCTTATGTCTTCTTCTATCTACTTTAACAGTGTTTTAAAGTTTTCTTTGTATAGTTCCTTCATGTGTTTTGTTAGGTTTATTCCCAGGTATTTAATTGTTTTTGGTGTGATGGTAAATGGGATGGCTTTTTAAATTTCTTCTTCTTCTTGGCTTTTTGCATATTGGAAGGCTTCTGATTTCTGTGTGTTGATTTTGTAACCAGCTACTTGTTTTATTGTTTCAAGAAGTTTTTCTGTAGATTTTTTGGGGGAACATACCTCAACATAATAAAAGCAATATATGACAAACCTACAGCAAACATCATCTTAAATGGGTAAAAACTAAAATCATTCCAATTAAGATCTGGAATCAGGTAAGGATGCCCACTTTCTCCACTAATTTTTAACATTGTACTAGAAGGTCTAGCCAGGGCAATAAGGCAAGAGAAAGATATAAAAGATACAAATAGGAAATGAGGAACTGAAGTTATCATTATATGCAGATGATATCTTTGATTTTTAGCAAGTTTTTTTTATATATCTATGTGTTGTTTTATTTTCATCTATGTGTTTTGACTATTATTTTTTAATCTGTAGATTGAAGCCTTTAATGATTTTTGAACAACTATTTTATACTGGTAAATATATCTAGTATTTCTTCAAATAATGCTTTTGAAGCATTCTGTTTCTCCTGTGATCATAAGAATCTCATATAGATATATAGCTCATGTATTTTTCTATATTTTTAGTTTGGTATTTGATCCATATATCATTGAGTATTCTCATGTTTTATCCATTCTACTGTAATTCATTGAATTATTAACTTCATTTTGTTTTTTAAGTTCAGAGACTTTTCTTCATTTTTTAATATAAATTTTAGCACTTATTTTAAATTGTCTGACCTGTCTTACTGACGGGTCAAAATATGATAGCATGGGATTACTTGTATGTGAATATCTTATCATTATCTGTCATTTTCTCTCTGAAAGTCCAAAAGACTAGATAACCTTCTTATACATTTTCTGTGATTTTAGAAATTCTCCTGTTTAATCAAATATCTCCTGATTTTTGTTGGATTCCAGCCACTATGTATAAACAGTTTTTGTAGCTTTGGAAGATAATAATTGGTTGCTTTTGTTATGATGTTCTAAGCTTTAGCATTTATGAAAATTGGTATTTTTCTAGAGTACTGATTATTCTGATATATACACCTTGTGGGGTCTATTTATCAGGGAAGGGGTGAGATGGGTAAATTTTGATTGAGCAGTGAAGTTTCTCAAGGGGTGAATTCTCTGCTTCAGGTGAAGTTTACATGTGTCTGACTGCTCCATCCATTGGTTGTTATACCATCTCTCTCCCTCTCACTCTATTCTTGAGAGGTAATAATTTACATTAGATCAATTTATTGAATGGCAGGAAGAGTCCTGCATCCCTCATATTATATCAAGCGCTAGAAAAACTGAAACTTAGTGACACAGACATGCTGCTTATTAAGGTAGGCTGAAAAATAACTGCATCTCTTGGGCTAATCAGTCAAAAGTTGGGGATACAAAGGAAAAGCACAAAGGAAAAGTTCTTTGGAAAATTCAAAGTGCTAGTTTAACGAATGCACAATGATAAGTGAAACAGTTCTACTGCTGATGTGGAGAATGTGTTCAGGATCAGGAGAGATCAAACCAGCCACCATTGCCCCTTAAACTAAAGTATCATGCAGAATGAGGCTCTAACTCCCTTTGATTCTGTGAGGGCTGAGCAAGGAATACACACTAGAGAAGAAAAATCTGAAGCTAACAGAGTTTAGTTCATGGAATTAAAGGCAAGGAGCCACCTCTGTAGCACAAGTGCCTGTGCAGAAACCACAGCAAGGGGTTCGAAGAAGGAAATGAGACCATGGATGAAGGAGGGCATGTGTTGTGCAATGAAACCATGCCAGGCAAGTTCATTGTTGAGTCAGGCAAATGGAAGAAGTTTGAGCCTTTCTAATCTCCAGTGTGCTTTCTTCTGAGATGGGATCCCCCATATACAGGCAGAGAGAAAAACTCTAACTCTGACAGAGACTGCCTAACAATATCTGATCTCCTGGCTTCCTGTTCAGTACCCTAACCACCTACCAGATACACTGGTGCAAATGTAAGTCCCATCTGCTGTTTCTATCAGATAGAAAGGGGCAGAAGCTGCCAACCCACAAGCCACACTTAAAAATGGCTTCTGCCTCCCCTAGGTTCCCTCACTCAAGTGTAGCAGTTGACACTCAAATGCAGTTGAACGGGTTTTTTATTCATAAGGGAATTTAACAGGGAAAAAATGTTTTCAAAGCCACAAGTAGCCAGTTATCTTACCCCAGTCATCATTTTCAGTCCCAAACATCCCCAAAACACATGTTCAAGATGGTGCCCATTGCTCCTCCAAACCTAAGGCAGACACTGCAAAGTTCAATCTTTCTCCGGAGTCTTCTCTTCACTTCTTCTCCAGTGTTCTGAGCTGCTCCACTTCTCCAAGTCTCTTCAAACTTCTGTCACAATTGCTGATACACAAATCAGCTTTCCAAATCCCTGGCCATCTCCAGGTACCAGCTCAATACGCCACCTTGCTGTGGTGCCACACTCTCCACATGGGCTACTCTTCTGCTGGTCACCATGGCTCCTTGCCATCTCCAGCTCACTATTTTAGGGTGCTTTTCCTGGCCAAACCATGTGGGTTTGTTCTCTCAGTCCACCATTCTCATCTCTTTCCTTTCCTTCCCCTCCCCCCAACCCCATACTTGCTCTTTCCTTAAATCTGCCTTTTGGTGCTTCTTGCTTCTTCTCGTGCATCTTTCTCTCAGACCCACCAGGGTATTTTGGCACCAATACAATTTTCAACTGCATCACTCACAGCCCTGTATTATTTTGGTGAAATTTCAAGGCTACTGGTACTCCTTTGTATGGAAGGCAACAATAAGTAAATAAAATGAAAACAAACAAACAAACAAACAGTCTGATCTTACCCCATTTTCATTACACCAGCCTTAAATATGGAAGTATTTTTGAAGGAAGACATGTGCATATTTTAGACATGATGCTATTATATACTTAATAGATTGCAGCATCATTTATATATACTGGAAAATATAAAATTTACATGATTCACTTTATTGTGACATTGGCTTTGTTGAACGCTCTAGAGCCAACCTCCAACATCCTGAAGGGTGTCTTGCTAATATTGCCATCAAAATGAACAAGCATCTGAACTCTTTTTCAGCTGCAATCTCACAGTGGCCAATGAAAAAGTTTCCCAAATTCCAGTTTTTTCATGACAGATCAAATTTTATCACAGGCAGCAAATCTTGTCAGTTTCATTCCTTGAAGTGACAGGCTGACTGTTCATTTTCAAGAAAACTTCTGCCAAATACCAAAGTCTGAATAACTAGAGATGTCTGTCAATTGTTCTTTCAACTAAAAATAGTTTTCCCTGAAACAGGAGCTGGTTCAGCTCATCACTCAAACAATCGCGTCATTTAAGAAGTTACTGCCTTTCAGGAGGCTGCAGTTGAGAATTGTTTCTTACTACATTACACAAAAATAGCGTAAAATTTTTATCTAGCATGGTGCAGATTTAATAAAATCAATACATTTTACTGCTTTAGAGTATTTTTAAGTGGCATTGTTTATTTTTTTTCAATATATAGGCATGAAACTTCAATAACTCTGAGTACCACTTAGTTTCCCTACCTTAATTGCTGTTTAGAGACCAATGGTTTTGCTGATCATAACTTGCACACCATTGGTGAAAAACAATGTCTTAGTGTGAATTTGAAAATATTTGCATCTTCTGGGCCTCATGAAAGGGTCTTGGGACTGTCAGGTGCCTGCAACCTGTGCTCAAGGTCAAAACTTAATGCTTTGATTAAGTCATTAATAATACATTAACAATATGATATTATTACATCAAATCTAAGAGGGCAGTCCTTTTGTGATGTATTCTTAACACACACACGTATACACATACAGCATCACACACCAAAAGGAAACAAATAAGCTATCCACTGGGTTGGTTGTCTACTATCCTGATTGTAGAGATGATATCACTGGTCTTTCCATATGCCCAGACTCATCCATTGTGTATGTTAAATATGTATCAGTCATTGTACCTCAGTAAAACTGTCCAAGGAAAAGGAACATTTTGAATGAGAAGTCTAGCTATCAACTATTGTACTACCTCACTACTCAGGGCAAATTTTAAGGTTTCAAAACAGGTCAAGAACTTGAGTTTCTTCTATAGCTCATGACCATGAGTCAAAGTCACCACAGATGATGCACAGAGGAATTTGATATAGATGAAACATAGCGGAAAATTGCTAAAGTGAAGGGAGATGAAAATGGAGTCTGGCCCTTCATAATAATCAAATAAATGATTGAGAATCTTCTAGCAGATGTTATGCACTCCACAGAAGGAAAGATAGTTGGGTTGGAGTGGTGGGATAATTTACAGGTAGACATATGACTGATTTTTTAATTGATTGCACATACATATATGATATAATATAATATGATATTATATATACATATATATATATATTTCCAAATCATTGTCTACCTCAAGGATTTCCAACAACCAGTAAGACTGCTATTATCCCATGGAAATCATGTGGGAAAATAAAGAGAATCTTTACTGGAGAGAGTTGTATAGGAGATTCTTTTTGGAGGTAGATTTTCCAAGTATCATTCTAAACAGAGAGTTTTCATAGCAGGAATACTAGAAAAGCAGGAATTGTACATCTTAGGCCATAGCATGTTGCAGAAAAGGCATATATTTGCCAGTGTTGAGAACCAAACACAGGATACAAGAAAGGACGATAGGAGAGATGACTTAGCTATGGCATCTAAAGATGGGCTGGAAGCAATGAACCAGAGGACAATTTATTAAGCAAAGAAAGGGGTATTTATAAAGAACAGAGAACAATTCACGATGAGTTTCAAAGGAATGCCAATGGCGAGGGTATAATAAAATTGGTTAACTTTATTAGTTCCTGTGAGGTAATTGGGTGCAGGGGCATCACTCACAAATTCTCTTTAAGGAATGTCTCCTTAGGTAGACATTGGAGGGATGGCGATGCTTATCAGTCTCCAGAGGTATTTATGTCCATCCTGTCTCCAGTTTTCCAGGAATAGGTAAGGTAGTAAAATGAGGTGTTTCTCATTTTATAGCATGTGCCCAGTCTGGTCTGTGATAGCGCCCAGCATGGCAGAGTCTGGGAGTTAGACTTCCACGCCTATTTCTGGAAAAATTGGCCAGTGTTACAAATCCTTTACCCTCCAACAACTGCTGAAAGGTTTGATTTAAGAATAAATAAGCAGATAACATTTAGCCTTCAGGAAGATAACACATGAAAACTTCAGTTTGAGTCGTGAGCCATGAGCTAACTGAAGCTAAATGATTAATAAACCAATTCTTTCAATGATACACAAATCAGATCATAATTATACACTGACCTAATTTTAGCTAATTCTGATAGGTGTTTCTGCTATGGAAGCTGTAGTACACAGAAGTACTACCTTTTTTTTTTTTTTTTTTTTTTACAAAGAAATGTATCTCATGATTTCAAAATAAATTCGAAAATTTTTAATCATTTCCTTATTCCCTCATCTGTTTTCTATAAATGATGTCTAAACTTCATTATAAACTTACCCCTTAATGATACAATCACTTAAATGTATCAAAACTCTAGCAAATAGACCCTTTATTCTAGCTAGTGTTACAAATAATTTCTGATGATGTTTTTCTTAAGGCCCTGCTGCTTCAACTGTTGAGATTTTGTATACTTTAGACTCCAGCTCAGTGTTAAAATATTATATTATTATTTTTGTCACTTTTCCCAGGTTGATCTTTAAATTCTATTTGCATTATATAATTCAGGTCCAAAAATAAAACATTTTCTATTTTTCAACTTCTGAGATTTTAGGTTTTCAATTAGACTTTTTATATCTGCCAATATTTTCCCTGGAAGACATAGCTGACACTTTCATTCCTATATTACAATATTTTTACTTTATTCGTATTAACATCTTCTCTTCAGATTTCTTGCTCTCTATGAGCTCTTTCGGTGCCTTCTTGAATATAATTTTCATCATAATGATGTCTTGAATTTTCTTATCTCTCTGGTGAGATTCTTACATTTTAAAAAGTGTGTTCCTTGTTACGTGTTTCTATCATGATTTTAATTGTGGTCACATTGGCTCACCTCACTGTATAAAGCTTATTTTACCCAACAATGTTAGTAACAACCCTATTCGAGGCCTCAGTTTTACTGTCACTCTCTCATATTCATTTATATTTTACACATTTGTTGGGTTTGTCTATATTCCACATATAAGTGACATCGACATCATCCAGTATTTGTTTTTCACTTTCTGACTGATTTTACTTACCATCATCCCTGCCAGCTATGTTGCCACAGTTAGCATGAGTTTATTTTTTCATAGCTGAGTAATATTCCATCATGCATATATAGGATGCATCTTGTTTCACTCATCTGTTTTGTGGTACTTAGGTTTTTCTCCATAGCTTGACTATAGTAAATAGTTGCCACTATTACACACATCTTAAAACATGTCTGTTCAGCTATGACACACATTTGTTGGGGATGTTTCTGTCCTCTTTAATCCTGTTTATCCTCTCTCATCTTCAGCCCTCTAGGGGGTCTTTATTCGTCACTGCGAGCTACATCTTCCTCAGTCACAACTGCCCAGATTGAAGTAGACCTTTGCTGAAGATCAGCCAGAGTCTCTGCTTGGAAATTTTGAGTTTTTAAGCTTACTCTGCTAGATGTGAAGCCAGGACCCCAATATGAGCAGTGTTGAAGCTGGGACCCCATCTGGGCAATATTAAAAGTTAGGCACTAATGCCATTAGCTGTGTTTGAAAAAACGCAGAGGTAGAAAAGGCCTCAACAGGGAGGGTACTTTTACTTTGTTGCAAATTGTGGGTGTGGAAGAGAAATCTATCACCTAGAGGGAAATTGGAGGTTTTGGCTTTTAGGGAAAGGAAAAAAAAAAAAAGGAGACAAAAAGGAAAGGAGCAGAGAAGAGAGGGAGAGTCCTTTGGAGAAAGGAGAGACATGAGAATGGCAGGTGGGTAAAGGTTAGCCCGAGTGACCCGGCTGGGCAGAAGCCCCGTAGAAGAGTGAGCTGGAGGTGGTAAGGAGCCATGGAGGCTGGCAGATGAGTAGCTGGTGCAGAAGAGTGTGACACCGCAGCAAGTGGCATAGTGAGACGGTACCTGGAGATGGCCAGGGATGTGGAAGGCTGATTTGTGCATCAGCAATTGTGGAAGAAAATTGAAGAGCCTTAGGGAAGCGGAGCCACTCAGAACACCGGAGAGAGAAGCAGCAAAGAGAAAACACAAGAGAAAGACTGGACGTGGCAGAGTGTCTGCCTCAGGTTTGGAGGGGCAAAGGGGCCCCATCTTGGACATGTGTCTTTGGGACCTTTGAGACTGAAAATGGTGTTGGATAGGATAACTGCCCGCTTGTGGCTTTGAGGGCTTTTTCTTTTCTCTGTTGAATGCCCTTGTTAATAATTTCTGTTGTTGAACTGCATTTTTGACTGGAACTGTTGCAGAATGACCCTGAGGGAACCTGGGTGGCAGAAGCTGCATTTTAAGTGTGGTTTGTTAGTTGAAGGCTTCTGACCCCTTTTGACCTGATTTCAGATGGTCTTTGATGTTTGTTAAATGAGAAGATGGGGACTCAGAAACTACTCAGATGGTTACATGTAGACAGATCAGTGCAGAAAAGCAGAAAGTAAATTTTCAAAAGAAAAGAAAACGATGCATCGATAAACGAAAGTGAGGGGATATCAACCACACAGCCAAGGCATTGATGGTTTTCTCAGTTTTGTTTGAAGCTTTATTGAGTCCAATTCTTCTTTCTTTCCTGCCCCATGATATTCATGCAAATATAAATTATTTTTTAAATGATTTGCTGTCATTTGTCAGCATGTTCACTTTTAAGATAAAAAGTTATATCATTTAGGGTATACATCATGTGTGTCTTATTAATTTATGTTAAAAAGTATAGAAGTAGCTTGTCTTTACAGATATTTAAAGTCTGGAAAGAAAATGATGGTATTTTTGGTTTCAAAGATGTGAGGTTGAATATGACATGGTTATGTGCTTTAGAGTCAGAAAATGTTAGGTTTGAACAGCTTATCTGCTTTTTTAGCTTCCTGTGAATGCCTAGGAAATTCACTTTATTCCTTTTAACCACCAGTTCCATTACTTTATTTATACTGCATAGTAGACACTCAAAGACCAGTGCATTTGATTTACCAATGACATTTTTGGACAAAAAGAACATTTTAATTCCCTGGCATATTTTTCTGACTGGGAAAATAATTAAAGCAGAAATTCAAAGAATTCCCCCTGTTTCTATAGATAAGAGCTTAGATAAGAGAGCTTAAATGGCCTTGGAAGGAACAAAGTGGTATAACATCAGCTAATATAAGCTAGGTCTCAGAGTCAACTTTTCTGTTGTCAGGGTCTTTTCTTATTAGAGTTCTACTTGGGAAATGATATCCTGAATGACCTTGAAACTTGTAAAAAGAGTTGAACCAATTATTAAAATAATATTGATTCATAGCATTCTGCATAGCACTCATTTTCAGTTTCGTATACACATTAGCCTTCAGAACCAAGTCCCTTTTGGTGAGAATGTGCACAAAAATTTGCTATCTTTGGCTTTCTAGGAAATTTATTCTCATAGAATGATAATTTGTTTTTCCATTTCACTTGCAATGTCATGTTCATTAAAATAATAAATCTGGTTAATATCTAGCCAGTCATATCCACTCAACTCTAAACTCTGTGAAGGCAGGATTTATCCCACTGATTGCTCAGAACTTCATTGCTATGTATGTATACATGAATCATAGTACCTGAGTACCTGAATTCAGAGTACCTGAATAATAAAACACATAAAAAATAATAATTGTCTAATGAATAAGTGGTTACATTGATAAATTATCTTGAATTTAGGGGTAGTATTGCATCTTTTTAATTCCATGGAAAATGCACTAAATTCAAGATGTGTATGTATTTAATTCAGATTTATCAAATTGCTAATACTTACCTGGAACAAAATCCTTGCTTTTTAAACTTTGTCATAAGTTTTTCCCCCAAATGGAAATTTAATAATTAGTTTTGTTTCTTACATCTGTGAAGCATATTGTATAAGGTGGTGAATGCATTTCAATTTTTAAAATCTTCCTTAAAGTCATATTTTAGCATGCGTTAGCTAATATTAACTACTTACAAGTTTCACCTTATCTATACCTTAAATTATGTTTCAAAGGAATTTACAGACAGTATCTGTCCCATAGATTCTTTTTATCATTTTAAACTCTAGGAAAGATCCTGAGTGTTGAATGAATTAAAATAGTATAGACACAGAATTTTGAAAAGAATGATGAAAAAGCAAATTGTGTATAGAAAAGGATGGACATAGCAATAAATTAGTGTGTACAGATAAAGAAAGATGTAGTTGATGCCAAAAATATGGGAGTTAAACCATTATTTTCAATGATCTGCAGCCAAAATACCATATAAACCAGACTCCCAGATTGGCAGATTTATGAGAGTCATAAAATCTAGTGATCATAAAGTTGTTAGAGGGAGAAAAAGTCTAAACACCCTTTACTTTGATTAGATTTAGGATTGAACAGTACTAAATCTCAGTGGGAAAGAGGAATTTTGAGGTCCAGTAAATGTCTCCGGATTATTCACAATCTGTACCAGCCTTTCTGAGAAAGCCAATCGGTGGGAAATGCCATTCTATCACCCACATCCTTATCATGATAGTTACTAAGACCGATGCTATTAGAATGTGAATTGCAAATGAGGCCGTTTAGTTTCAGTTTGACCAACTACCACTTTAGTGTTGGCCCATCGTGTCTTACTTGAATTTCTATGCTAATTTTCTGCCCATAGTCATCTACCAGAGTCTATTATGCACCCCAAAGCCAGAGGGGGTCATCATGAGTCATAACTCAAATCTTCCCTGTGATCTGATAAACTTTGTGGTGACACACTGTTTCACTCTCAGGAAATTCAATGTCTTTTCAACAGTTTGGAGAAGTCTGCATTACTCAACTGGCCATCACTCTTTCGATCCATCTCCTCTTGCTTTTCTCTTTCTCCTTCAACTCCAGATCCTTTATCTTCTGTTGAGCAAATACATGGAGCATGTTTTCAAGTTAAATTCTTAGTACTGGAAAGATCTAGAATGCCCTTTTGCCCAAATATTTTGCTTGCTAATTCTCTGGTTTTCTTAAATTTGTTTGGCTCAAATATCACCTTTTCGAAAAGATTTACTGCTCCTAAAATCTGACATCTCCTTCTCAACTCCTCCAAACATTCCTCCACTACCTCTTTATCCTCTTCAACTGGTTAACATATTGCCCTCTACCATGTTAAATAATTGATATTGTATGTAATTATGCTTTCAGCTGGATTTCCAGACCACACCGGAATGTAAGTCTAGGTCTGTGTTGGACTCTCCTGCCGTTGTTGGCAATTATAGGGGAGCAGCCTGTGCCCCCAAATGTAGTACACAGGCAGCAGGCTCACCATTATGCATAGGTTCTTTATTGTTTCTGGCAGTCATACAGACAACCAGGCAGGGCAGGGCAGGGCAGGGTTGTGGCCAGAGGTGGGATGGGCTGGGAGTTGGGAGGCAGAGCTGAGCTCCTAGCCTCCCAGGAATAATCACACTCTCTCTGCTGTTCTCTTGTGCACTCTTATACTCATGCTCCCCAATATGCTCCTTTTATTCCCTCTCCTAGACCCAGGTGTGCACACTTACACATGTGCACACACACTAGACTGCACAATCATGGGAAAGATGCAATACCCCAGATGCTGGGTATACAGGCTATACCCAGCACAAAGCCTGACCAACTAATTTACCCTACAGTCTCTCAAGAATAGGGAACGCATTTGCTCATGCTCATGCTCATCCGTATTCAAATAACTCAGCACAATGCACACTCAATAAGTAGTTGGCAAACACCTCACTGAATCTTTGGGGCAGCTTTACAGAAGAGTCTAGAATTGTTCAATCACTGATGCTAAGAACCTATGCTTAGGTTTCTTAACTTCTCCCTACTGTTAAAAGCAATGTGTAAAATTCATATCCTCAACTCCAAATGATTTCCCTCATATAATTTTTATAAAAAGAATTAGGTTCTAATTAGAGGAAATGCTTACCATATGGTATATAGCTTGATGTTTTTAATTACTTTGAGATGTCAGAAATAATTTAAAGGATATAAAGTTCCTGAAACTTATATACAACATTTTAATTCAAACTTTTGCTTTAGAAATTATAATGCTATCAGACATTGCTATTAAAATATTGTAATCAATCCTTCCTTTCTGTTTACATCTGAGAACTCCAATTCATCACTTCCGCTAATAGACTGCAGCCACTCACTCATAATTGGGCTTCTCAGGCACGCTGGCTGTACTACAGGGCAAAGCTGCCCGGAGCATCTCATTACAGAAGCAGAAGACTGGCTATAAACATTTTCTGCAGCCTGCATTTTTGCCAGGAAAGAGCTTTGCTCCTCATTGGAGCTAATGGTGTTCTAGGCTCCTAATTGTCTCATATTCAAAGTCCCCAAATATTTAGTATTTCACCAAACAAAACTAAAATCTGGCTCCATCACAGGTAAGGAATGAGGAAACCTGTCTCACTCCACAGTCAGCCCCAGAGAGATGGAGAGGAAGCTTCTTAGTAGCGTGCAGCATGCTCTGGGGAAATTCTACCTGAGTTGAAGACTCAACTGTTTTCCCCAAGCTGCCTGCCTTCCTCTCCCTCTGCTTCTCTCTCCTCACCCCTTCCTTTCAATTGTATGCAAAGATTTTGTGCAATTGGAAGCTGCCACCAAGATGTCAGTCTCTATTAAATGTATTTTCCAAACTGGGGGAAATCTAGAATCAGCTGCCCCAGATGGGGAGTTTTCAAAGTAACCAGAATGGTTTTAAGGTTTATATCCAGACAATTTTAAAAAATGGATTGCATGTCATGACAAGGAATCCAATTTCTTCACCTGGCCCCACATCCTGCTCTTTTAAGTTAAATCTGTCTAATCACTTAAAGAAATACCTAGTACCTACCGAAGATATAGTAAAAATAAACTGTTTTCAACAGTAGTAATGGAATTAGCACTATTGAACATTAATTGTTTGCTAGGAGTTATGCTAAATCTTATGTTATCCCTTCAGCCTTGGATTTATTTCTCTTCCAATTTTAGAGCAGAGAACATTGCGTTTAAATAATGCTTCTGTATCTTGTCCCTGGTCTCCCCACATGAGAGTACTGGTCACATTGCTATAAGTCACATTTGTGTAAAATACTAGTCAGTGCAGCATTCCATTTGCTGCACAAATAAAAATATCTGTGTGTCAACATTCTGAGTTAGAGCATGCATTCCTCAGTGGGAAGCCACCACAATCACTTGCTAGCATGACTCCTGCTGTGTCTAGTCATTTTTATGTATGTATCCTGCTTCTGTTTTCAGTAAATATTGGTTGCTGATCTTCTGCATGACAGTCATTATGGTAAGGATGGGAGTTGTAGCTCTCAACACAACAGAAAAAAAAATGCCTACTTTTAAAGAGTTTGCAATCTTGATTCCAGCATTTTCCTTATGTCACAAAGGGCTGTCAGTTGGCAACTGTTTTGCATATAAGGACAACACTAAATGAATAAAATACATAAGCTCTGCTATATCTTTAAGATTTTCTCAACAAGTCCTCTTGAAGTGAAAGCACAGTTGTCTGGTTAAGGTCTAATTTGGGAGGCATCAGAAACAATTTTTGTCCTTAAATAGCTTCTGGACTTGCACAGCGCTAAAAATCACCCCCTCAGAATCTCATCTCTTTTTGGTTAAAGAGGTGTCCTTGGTAATGCAATGCTAAAACTTGCATTTCTGAAGAGCATGCATATGAAGGGCATAGTCATCTTAATATATTTTTGTCTATGCATAGCACTTAGATAGAGTGAATCTCCGGATTTAATTATTGTGCAATAATAATAAAACTCCACAGTCATATAGCAATCGTATTTGCACAACAACAGTGGAATGGAGATGGAACATCAGAGGCTGCAGGGGGTTGAGCTGAGTTCCAGGCTGGGGACTGCAGTCTCTCAACCAGTCAGCAGCAGGGGTGAGGACTGGAGCAGAGGTGACTTGTACTCTTCATTTCTTTTCTCTCTTTTATCCCCAGTATGATGCATCCACCAAACTGCTGAAACCTGAAGTTTTAAGTTAGAAATGAAACTGTTCAAATGAGACAGTCACCCATGATGACTGTTGAAAGGATTTTGTGGGTTCTCTTTGTTGGGGGGGGTCACAATATATTTTATTTCAAAGTGGAGTGATGTTGATATGCTATTATTCATACTTCAGGTGTAAAGCATTAGCAATTGACAGCTTACATACCGCATGTGTTGTCCAACAGATATCTGCTTTCCATCCATCATAAAATTGAGCCCTTTATCCAATTGGTTCATCCCCTTCCCCTTTCTGGTAATCACTATCTTGTTCATTTGAGTTCATTCATCTTGTTTATCTGCCACACAAGTAAAATCACGTGACATCTATTCCTCTACATCTGATTTATTTCACTAAACACCTCTGTCCATGATGTAAGTGGCAGGAATTCATCTTTTTAAAAATTAATTTGGCTGGTAGCCCATTGTGCCTATAAACTGCATCTTCTTAATCCACTCATTTGTCCATAGGCACTTAGGTTGTTTGCAAATCTTAGTTAGGGGATCATACATTTTCCTTTGGGAAAATGACTGAAAAAACAGAGGAGTTACCTAGCTTTCTCAGACACCTGAAGCTTTACTCTTCTGTACCACATACTGACCTCACCTTCTCTGACTTTTGGAATGTCCATCAAGTCTCCCTGGCATGCTTTCAGTGGAGTTCCACCTAGGGGTGGAAGGCTCCTAATTCCCCTGTCATCTTTCTGCCTAGCTGGGCTAGTCAGTATCTGGCTGCTTAATCCAAAGACTCTTATCTATCCTGTTTTAACAATTCTGTGTAATATTCTCTAACAACTCCCTCATCTTTTATTTAAGTCAAGATTGGTAACAATTTTCTGCTGTTCTTCCAGGATACTTTCCCATTCCTGTGGGTTTCCATAACTAGCTTGTCTTTATAAATACTCCTTTTATTTTTTAAACCATGCTCAATGTCCCCATTTCTTAATAACCTTGTACAGATTGAGCCATACACATCTTAACAGTAGATAAATTCTCATATGAGGACTAGCTAGTAGCACACCCCCAATCATATCTAATAGTAATTCAGCAAAAACAGTTTGTTATTAAAGACCTGTCATTCCCTCCACATGGCTATGTATTATCTCTCTTTCACTCATAGCTAGTGCAAAAAATTTGAGTAGTTTCCCATTTTCCATTTGAATAATGACTACAAATTAAATAATCTACTATAATTTACTAAATGGTTAGGAGCAAAGAGTTGAATCCAAGAAACTTTAATCCAAACTTCCTAGGACTTGCAGAGAACATGTTAGATGAGGAAAAGACTAACTCTAAAGACAAAAAATTAAAGAACCAGGGTCAACCAATGGTGACCTGAAAGAACTAGAAAGATATGAGTCTAAATTTAAATCAGATGTGAACAGAATACCCCGCACCCTGTGCAAGTACGGAAATGCATGAATGCATTAGAATGAAAAAGCTCAAAGGTCTGTCTAAGTGTCAGGTATTTCTGGAACAAAGGCATCTCTGAGTTGGAACAATATTGGTTGCAAAGTATGCAATTCTCAAAAAGAAGGCTTCCAATTATTGCCGGATTATTATCTGATTTGAGTGGCATTTTCGCATTCTCACTTTCTTTAAAAATGTCCTCTTATATTCTCTACTATCCCTGAATCATCTTCTCCTCTCATTCTGATGGGATTAAAGGAAAATTGGGAAGGAAATAGGGCTATTTTCATATTTAATTCAAACTTAAGTCATCTTTCTCTTCTATTTTTAGTGATGTATTAAAATATAAAATACACTTTACTCAATTTCCCATAAAAATGGAAGGATTTTGATAAAATATAAGGTTTTTGGGATAAGATATGATATAATCAGAATGTTCAAGGAAATGAAACTTTCTATTTAACAAGAATTAAGAGGAGACAATTCTGCTCCCTTCCTTTGAAAAGATTTAAAATTATTTACAAATGATCTTACCTCAATAATTTTAGTACAATAAACATAATCAAATCCATTTTTGATTTTTGAAACAAATGTTTAGTGCTTTAGGAAAATTACAGTTTGGATTCTCATTGTTCTAGAAGAGACATAAATGCTATGATAGATAGAAACAAGCTTTAAAAAGAAAACCCGCTGTGTTTCATTGGAAACTTTTGACTTGTTTTGTTGTGTGTGCATTTAAATGATTACATTTAGCTCAGCATTTCATTTACAAAAAATTTACATCATAGATTTCTTATATTAGTTAATAAATGTAAGGCCAACAAACCATAAATGTATTCTGGGCTTATTAGTTATTATGTTAAATTTAATTTGTATGTTACTGTGTATGAGTTGAGAACTAGTAAGATTCAAATCAATTCCTTTTTCTCTATTTTGTAAATGTTTCCAGTTATGTCAGTTTCATGTTAGGATTTTGTTTTTCAGGGAAGGAGACAGAAGGAGTTAAAAACAAAGGGAATGTGGTGAACTGTGGGTGATTGGGTGCTGAGTGGCCTACAGCAGCAAAATCTGATAGTGGTATCCCACTAGCACCTCAATTAAAAATAAATTGAAAAAAATAAACATTAGCATTTGATTTCTTTCTAATGATCCAGTTCTCTATGTTCTCCAGTTTCTATGATCCAGTTCTCTCTTTTTCCCCCATTTCTCTCTCCATAATTAATTTACAAATTTTTGACTGCAATTAATATGAAACAATTTGAGTCCTCTTCAACAAAGGTAGATAAAAATGTTAATCAGATAGCTCAGAATTAGAAGGCTTGTTGATTTTCAGCAAAGGACTTATATTGCATAGTTTAAGCTCCTGTTTCTCTGCTTACCCTCCACTGAGATAATTGCAACAAAGCAGACATCTTAGTCCTGGTTCTAAATTCTATGCAGAGAGAAATAGATCAACCCAGGTTGGGTCAAGATGTGCACAGTTTGCAATCACAATGATTAGGTCACAGATAAAGCATCTCCAAGATGGGTTTTCCATTCAGGGAAAAGGAACTTTGAAAGATAAGAAGGAGTTTTGGAGTGACTTGGGAAGGCACTAGAGCCCTTTCCATCCCTTAAAGATTTCTGAGCTCAACAAAGATTGTTTATTTTAAGTGTCCTGCTTTTAAAGATGTTTTATTGCCTGTCATTTCAAATTGTTTTTGAAAATAAGTGGACTATAGACCTTTTAAAGGCAAAGGTTAAAAGGGACCATCTTGATTTGAAGCTAAACTATTTAGGGAACCAATCTTAAATGAACAGAAGCAGGGAAAGTGAATATATCTTTACTGTTGCCAATGAATTCAGTATTCTCTCCTTAAATTCTCTGCCTCCTTTATTTTCCCTAACCCTGTTCACCCTGCTGGGGATACTGAAATTATACTTCATTATAAAATGCTATCTGATATCATCAACACTATTCAAAATATATCAAAATGTTGACTATTGGAAATATGTGTAAAATAATCCTCCACCAAAACAAGCAATATAACGCTTGTATCTTTCATCCAGTGGAGCATCTGGCATCATTTCAAGCAGTTTATATAGAAGGTTCTTGATTGAGTGTGATCTGCCCTAGCTGAGCTAGTCTAGAGATGGAAGTCCCTACCTTTTAGTGATTATGTCGTAGGATGTCTTGGACAAGATCTTGCTTGTCTACCATTCCTGTTATGGAGCCCCGAGATAAGAGAAATTCAACCAATCACCATTGGGAAACAGACCTTCCATCTTGCAGAAACTTCCTATCTTCGGACAATGAGTCCATGAAACGTGAAGACTGCACAGATTCTAGTGGCTGGAGATTGACCTAGAAGTGACCTAGATGTCACTGGTTTGCTAAAACTCACACTTGAGTGTAGATTCAAGGTGCTGATGAGTTGTACTTTGTATGAACAACATGTGGTCCTACTATGCATACCCTAATATAACCCACCCCAAATATGCTCCCTGCTAACTCGTTCTGATTATCGGCTCCATAAAACCGGACCTCTGCTGCTCTCGGGCAAGGGCAGCCTGGAAGACTCCCCTACCCTCATCTATTCTACATGCCCAATAAACATTTCTCGCTTGAAACCTCAACATTTGGAGAGCTTAATTGGTCAAATGTGAGACAAAGACCCTTGGGAATCTAATAATTGCTCTTTGGATTTATTACTGGATTTGTTTCTTCTGTTTTGAGGTCTAAGCTTTCTCTGCACATTTTCCTTTGTTCCTTTTCCAGACCATCCATTCATTCAGAGAGATTACATACAGTAGTTAAATTCAAACTCTAGGTATGATATCCCATTGAGACAATTTAGGGTTTAGAGAGGAAATAGCTTGTTTTCTTCTTCTTCTTTTTTTTTAAGAGACTAGATCTTACTAGTTTGCATGGGGTAGTCTTGAACCTGTGGACTCAAGTGATTCCTAATGTCAGCCTCCCAGGTACTGGGATTACAGGCTCATGCCACCATGCCTGGCTAGGTGGTATATTCCACTGAAGTCTTTAGTTTCTCAAAAATTGTGATTTTTCAATTGCTTTATTTGCTTTCCGTTTTTTTTTTCAGTTATGTTTTCTATTATAATGAGTGAGATTGTGCCTGCTGTCTTTGTGTGTGTGTACAACAATAGATAAGCTCCTTTCTTTTTTTCTTCCTGCCCCATTCCCAGGTTGTTTTTTCTCTTCTTGCTCTCCACTGGGATAATTCCAGCAAAGTGGACATTTTCTTAGTCCTGGTTCCAAATTCTAGGCAGAGAGAAATAGATTAACCCAGGCTGGGTCAAGTAGTGAAACACCATTCAACACTACTCTTCAACAAATCTGCTCACATTCAACCAAGTGAGGCAGAATTTAATAAACAGGTGATTTCATACATTTAATAAATTCAATAAAAAGTTCATTTTAGTTAGCAGATGAAGGACAGGTATTGCATTACACTTGCCATTTTGAGCGCTTCAAATTTCCTATCACATTGGTTCCTTTCCTTAATCTTCATTTGTTACTCAAGAATTCTACTCGTCTCCACTTCCTCCCTCCACCCCATCCCAGCACTGACCTCTCAGGAAATAGTGTTTTTGTCTACCTCTTTCTAGTGGACTCTTCTCTTTCTACCCCTTTCCTCTTTCCTTTCAGAGCAATTTTCTTAGGTATCATAAACACACTTATCCTGAACACAACCTCTAAGCTACTCTTACATAGAAAGAGGAAATTATATGTTTTCAAAGGCTTTCAGACTTTTTTAATATACTTTCAGACTTTTCATGCATTTTTTAGGACTTTCAAAAACACTTCTATATCTGAATATTATGAGCCACATTGATTTATTATAGTTTATATACATCCCTTGTTAAATCAGTTTTAACATGGTTTCCTTTTTAATTATAATATTAACACTGAAATAAATGTATTTTGTATAAAGATTTCTCTGTAGTTTTTAAATTTGGGGGTCTTTCTGGATCAAAACCATGAATGTTTTTAATGACAAATTTCAAAACGATTTCACATATGCTTTTGGCAGTGATGTATGCTCTATTTTACCATACCTAGTTATGCACATGGACTTTACAATTTTTTTAAGATCTTAAATAATAAATTAAAATATCTTATTTTAATTTGCACATTTATTTTTAATTGGTCACATTGGCTAATTGTTGACAATTATATTTCTGAATCTGTGCATGTTACAATTTTCTATTTATATTTTGAATAAGTCAGGTGGGACTGATCATGTTGTAATGATGTTTTAGCAACAAACGATCAGTGACTGAACACAAGAACAACTATTTCTCATCTTGCACAACCAAGCTGGATCCAGTACCTCCCTTGGTGATTTCCTTCCTAATGGAACACGGGACAGGCTGTTTCCCATTTTGTAGGTTTAATATTTAGAACCTCTGATTTTCAGGGTTGGTGTGTCAGGGGAAAAGTCTGCTCCAAAGGCTTGTCACTACCTTAGTCTGGAAAAAGAATGCTTTTCTTCTTGCATTTGTTGGTCGGAAAGTCTTATGACCCCTTCCAGAAGACAGTGTGGGTTATTTCTGAGCACCAACACCCTTGAAGCCCACATCGTCTCTGTCTCTGCTTTATCCTTTGATGAACAGACAACTTAAGAGACACTCTCACTTTGTAGAAAAACATTAGTCTGATTCTTCTGTGCTTCCAGATGTTTTTTTCAGATTGCTGTTTGCCTTTTCATTTGTATTCTGATCTGAATTTGCCAGGAGAGCTTTCTGTCACACACACTGAAAATTACTTATAAAGAATTAAGAAGTGTCATTCGATTATTTGTAAAGAAAATGTCAGAGAAAAGCATGTCAAACCTCGAGTGAATTTTTCTTTAGCAGTTAAGACCTGGATGAGGTGGAGGCTCTGACGTAACATACTTCATTTGGGAAGACTATGGGAAAGAAGAAAGATGCCTAAGATGAAGGCCATTATATCCACCTGTTTGCATCAGGTTCTTTGACTTAAAAATGAGCAGCTTCAATATTTCATTTCATTATTCTGGGGTGGGGGGTCTAGAACTTGCCTTGCTTTCATTCTGGCTCAAGCTTTCCCAGGAGATCACTTGAATTCTGTCTTCTCTGAAGAAAAGCACCCACACAAGTGAATTAAAATATAAGCTAAATTCAGCTTTGTTCAAATGTGCCTCCACCTAGTGTCTCTCCCCTGCTCTCCACCCTCTCCCACCCACACCCCCAAAAAGAAAGGAAGACAGCACACATTTATTCAGGCTTAAAAGTCAAATGAGCTAAGAAATCCTTGTTTACTTTCTTGAGATCGCTACTGACTCCTAATAAAACAAGGTTTGCATTTAAACACAAACACTTACTAAAACTCTCCACTCCCCACAACTCAGAGATCTGTCTTGAGTCAGACAAGGAAATTGATGCTACTATTGTTATTTCTGACATTGACAGAGAAGGCTGGCTAAGCTGCTTCCCCATGTTTTTCTTCCATTTCTTTTCCCCAAGCTCCTTGCAACAAACATTTTTATTAACTTCAACATGTCTCATCTACCTGCAATTTTTATTATACAGGTCAGAATTGTCTGCCATGTTTTAATGAAAACTTGGGCTGAGAGAGTCCGATGCATTTATTCAGGGTTATATTATTGCAGATTTTTGGCCTAGAAAAAATTTAATTAATTTGAGTTTAGATCGAACATCTTCATTTCTGAACTCACTTCGCTGGGCCTCTTTATGTAATCTCAGCCTGCATTTCCATTCCCTCTGCAGTTTCATTTGCTCCTGATTTTATAGAGTAACCAGCGATCAAATGTCTTTCCCCTGCTTCCAAATGCAGCTCATCACTGACTCAGTTTTGCTAAGGGAATGATTAAGTAGGAAAAAAGGAATACATTTTCAACAAGGTAATGACTCACACCAGTTAGTACGAACTTTTATCCAGCAAAGCGAACTGATTAAAATCCGAGTAGCTATGTGCTGGTAGGAGGTGTAGGTAGGAAGATGGCAGTTTCCCTAAGAAAACAGAATTTATTATGTAGCTAGATCTTCTAGAATCTGTCTTCCTGAAACATTCTGCATTCACAACATTGAAGAGAAAATGCCGTATGATAGCTCACTGGGGAAAATCGAAGCTCAATTTCAAAAAGTTAAGACACATAGGAGTGTACTCAGGTATATTCGGTTTTCGGAAGTGAGTCAGGAGTGATTTTGTTTTGAATTGCCATCAATACAGTGGGACTAGGGAACTCGCTCAATTTGGAGAAAACCACTCCAAGATTAAGTAGAAGCGCTACCTAATCAGGTAACTGCATTCTCAAAAGACAGTTCAGACTCTTGCATTTCATGTAGATGAGATTGAGGAAGCTTCTTAAGATCGAAGATTCTAGTAGGAAGAGTCAGAATAAGGAAGTTTGTAAACTTGCCAAGTTCCTAAGTGTTTTTAGCTCTTTGGTGGCAAAGGGGAAGAGAGTTTTGTTCAAACATATGGCCAAAGTTGATAAGATCTAATTATATGTTTGCAGCTGTTTCAAATCTGTAAATATCTGAAGTTGGGGAACGCTCTCCGCGCATGACAAAGCGGTATAAATAAAGGAAATTAGCTAAAAATTGAAACAACAGCAACAATCCCTTTTGAAGGGAGGAAATTAGAGGCTGGGTTTTCTAAGTGTGACTTCAACAGGATAAAGATGGGAAGAACAATACTCTCTGTGCATAAAAAAGGTTGCACCTCATTAACAGGAGTTCTGCAACCCATTTTTATTTTATTGTACCCGATGTCCTTACTATTTTGGATAGAGTTTTAGAAAATTTGTTTTATTGGTGTTATTAAAGGACAAATTTAGTCAGTGAAGTTGCCTTGTAAACAAAGACACAACAAATAAACCTTAGAAAGCTTCCTACTGGGGATAGGAAGGGAAGTGAGGTACAGGGGTCCATCTGCATAGGGAAAAGGACTATGGGTGTGTTGGGGGTGTGGGGTGTGGCACACATCTGAAGAGGTGTGAATCTACTCCCTTAAATCAAACACAGTGTCATAAATGATATTACCTCAATAAAGAAAAAAATGACCCTGAGAAACACAATTAAAACTTTGTAACAAACTTCTATTGAGTCTGTTTTATAACTAGGGTATAAAGATTCAGTCTCACATTCTGTCCGGAGAAACTAAGTGTGACTGGATATGCAAGACTGAGACTTTCATCCTTGAGATTGTCCATTTTCCACAGGGACACATCAAGTTACAAATAAGGAGTGATTTTCATTTTGAAACATTTTAGTGCAGAAATATGGATGGAAGAGACTGAGAAGGTAATGCCTGGTGATCAGTCAAAATTTAAAATAAGCTTTAAGCCAGGAAACTAGGTCATTTCATACTTAATTATGAATGAGAACACTTGAGGGTATAGAAAACCTATATTTTAATATTTTTCTCTTCTCTTTAAATCTCCTACCAAAATTTGTTTCTAGACCCATATTCCAATAGATATTCAGTACATTTAACACAGGTAATGGTCTTATAGGAACAAAATAATCAAAAGCTTGATATCTTCAGTCCTGTTAGTATTATATTTATGTATGACTTGTGGATTTGCATACATGTGTATGTATTTTTGTAAATGTACATTTGTGTATGCATGTTGGTGTGTGTTTGCATGTGTATATGTGTGAGAGCATGGAGACACCTTCTCTATTTGGTGGTGGGTGCACAAGGCACAATCCCTTATTTACATGAAAGGGAGAACTTAAATGCTGGAATGTGATTCAAACAATTGGCCTGATAAAATAGTTCCATGAATATTTGTTAATTTACCATCTGTGGGCATGTGAGCTTAAGTCAGAAGTTAATGGTTTAGGGAATATAAAAAATGAAATTTTCTAAGGAAATCCCATTTTTAATACACCAAAAAATATAAAACTTCAGGGATAAGGGTGGTGATAAAACTACTGGTAAAAAAAAAAATTCTAGAAGTATAGCTTCAGTGGGAAATATGATTGCATAAGATTATTGCTCATGAAAGTCATATAATATATATAACAGTCCCATTAAAAGTATGAAATATCTTGCCAAAATGTGAAATGATATTAAATATGAAAAATGGGAAAGTCAAAGGAAAGAATCAATGCAGCAAAGAATGGCAGGTACCAGATCAATTTTCCACTAAAGGACCTAGTTTAGCTTAATTTATAGTAAAGTCATATTAAGAACAGGGCATGTATAACTTATATGTGATTAAAAAGAATCAGAGCATGGAAGTTAGAATATGTTCAAGCTTCTCTGAGACATGAGTTCCTTCTGACAAAGTCAGCGGTCTTTGCCAGTATTTTGAGATTGCATGCTTAAAAGATTTTCAAAATGGTTTTCAGCTAGTTTGATATCTCTTCTATTAATTTCTTCCCCTTCCAGATACCATAGTCACTAGAATTCCTCTAATTGTGGGAGATGGCATGGAGACCTCAATCATGGTGGAAGAAACCACTTCAATCTTTGTTCTGAATGGGCATGGCTAGTCCTATAGACTCAACTTTGACTCAATAGCCACTGATGTGCCTACTATGAACAAACGCTCTTGTAAGCGTCAGTTTGTTTCCAAAGAGAATGAACCACAGGTGTTCAAACTTCATGAACTACTAAGAAGTCATTGTTTCTGTTCTCCTGAAGTTTCTGTAGAGTATTTATCAGGCATTGTAGCTGAACAATTGAAGAACTGTAATGATAGTCACACCAAAGTCAGTATGGTAATCAAAATGCCAAGAAGAGAGAGTTGGCACAAGCACCCTGGGTTGGTGGGAGATTGCTTGGTAGTGAAGCGGAGCTTTTTATGAAGGTGTCAGTAGAGTTTAAGAAAGTGCCAGGAATGCTGCTGCTGTACTCGGGATCTTAGGGAACCATGGCAGACCATTGAAGGGCGAAGGGAGTGAGCTCTTTTTAGTACCTGAGTTAGAAAAACCAGGTCTTTTTGCTTTGCTTTTGTTGTGTGAGTTCTTTGTGGATCTTTGTTATCAGATCCTTATCCCAGTTAATAAAGGTGAAGAAGAACTAAAAAGACACTTGTCCAAAGAGGAAATATAAATGACCAACAGGCACATGAAAAAATGCTCAATGCCACTAGCAATTAGGGAAATGCAAATCAATACCACAATGAGATCCCACCTTACACTAGTAAGGGTGGCCCACAACAAAAAAACAGGCAACAAATGCTGACATGGATGTGGAGAGAAAACAAAACTCTTACACTGCTGGTGGGAATGTAAACTGATCCAGCCACTATGGAAAGCAGGGTGGAGGACCCTCAAACTAATGAAAATGGAACTACCCTTTGACCCAGCAATCGCTCTTCTGAGAATCTACCAAAAGGAGAGCTTAATACTTATACAAAGGGACTGCTGTACTCGCATGTTTATTGCAGCACTATTTATAACTGCACTGACATGGAAACAACCCAAATGTCCCAAGACTAGATGAAAAAGATGTGGTATATATACATGATGGAATATTACTCATCAATTAAAAATGACAAATTTGATGAATTTATGATAACATGGATGTACCTTGAAGAAATCATATTAGAAACAAGTCAGAAAGAAAAAGACAAAACAAATCGTCTCACTACTATATGGGATATAGGAAAAACAAACAAAAGGCCAGGCGGAAAAATACAAAGAAGCTAACAACCAAACTAAGTATACAATTGGAGGGTGGGATGGGAGGGAGTGGTAAGGGAAGGAAGGTAGTGGATTATCCCTGGGGAATACAAAGACGGTGTGTGTGTGTGAATTACTGGGATTTTGCTTTTCCTAAAATGTGGAACTGAGTACTACTGGCATATTCTATAATGTACTAGAAGGTTTTTTTCTATTGTGCAGACAAACTGAATTAGCATACATCAAATTATAAAACTAAATTAGCATGTTCCCATAAACTGATGTTTAGTGATTTTGTAGAAAGACTGCCATGCCCACTGCTTGGCCACAGATTCTGTTATAAAGCTGGCTTATATATTTCCAATACTGGCCCTTTGACATTCTCTCGAGAGTGTATCTTTAAAATTAAGTGCATTTCTAACATTTGCAGGGCCTGGAGCAAGAGTAAAAAGGGAAGCCTACATACCATATGTCAAATATTTAAAAGTTGCATATCATACTAACAAATTGTAAAATAAAATCTGTTCTATTCTCTATTCTTGGCAAATATCTCTTCACGATGTTCAAAGGTTTAGCTTCTATGACTGAAAGTTGGCAAAATAACAAAGATGAGTGAAATGTGCTTACACTATGCATGTCTCATTTATTTTTATAACCCAGTCAATTTTGGATGAGTAGTAAAGCAAAGATATACAGAATTTACAAATATATATTAATAACATTTTATAGCCTTCATCTAGTGAAATTATTTATATTTTTATAATCAATATTTTCACTTTGTCAGTATGCTATTGATAGATAAGATATAATGTCTTAAAATTAAATATAAATGGAGTGATAGTCTACAAAATTATACTTTACTAAAGGTACTACTGATTTAGTAATGATTTTAGCAATTTAAAAATTATATTTTATGAACATACTCCAAATGTTGAAATAAAATTAATTTTCCTAAATAATTCCAAAACTTATTTTTCTCCTAAAATACCTTAAAGTTGCTTTAAAATTGAAAGAGAAAAGACAAATTAGAGTCAGTATTTCACTATGAATTAAAATTATTAAAATAAAGAAATTCATTAACTTAATACTTTGAAATTTTATTACAATTTTGTTGAATTCACTTTATGACATAGAGCTATTAGAAAGGAAGCCTTCATTATCTATTAAACTGATAATGCAAAGAATCAGTAATCAGGGTTAGGTCATGACTAAGATAGTTAAAAGTTGAAAAGTGATGTTTTAGGGGAGGCTACCTCTAGTCTCAGGAATTGGAACTTGAAAAGTTAAAAATAAAATTAAGTTAAAAATGAATTCTTAACCTCTGAGAAGATGATGTAAGCAGCGATTTATTGCCTTCATGCCATCTCAAAAGGCTGAGTTAGTGAATTTGTTCGTCTTTTCCTTTTCAAGGCATTTTCACGTCCTAATCTCTCCCTGCTCCGAAGCACTGTCTTCTACCTCCATCGTGGTTCAACCTGTCCCATCACCGGCCCTGCCCCCGCAAAAAAAATCATGTCTTGCCCTGCTGTGTCCTGGCACATCTGGAAAGACGTTAGTCACTGCAATACACTGGTAAACTTTGGACAGACCTGTACTCCCCGGTGCCAGCTTCTCTGAGATGCCTGGGCTCTCAGGGGTCACCTTGTGAATGGAATTCTGGGTGACCAGGCAGAGCCAGTTGGAGCATCCTGGCTTGTCCTAGTACCAAGGGTGCCTATTCTCAAGAAACGTCTTACTTGTAAGCTGACCACGATATGAGGCATACCGCAGTTGGGGCAGGGTGGGTGGAGAGGATGCAGGACTGTGTGATGGATCAGGGTGAAGTGGGGGGAATGGGGGGCTATACCTGAGGGGAGAAATCAACTAGAATTTAAAAATGAATAGGGGTGTAAGCAAATAAATGCATTTAATTAAAAAAATGGCATTAATAAAAAGAAATGGCACTCTCAGATTAAGCAATGTCCCAAAGAGTTATCCACACACTGGAAAGCTGCTAAACCTTTTTAATTTTTTTATTATTTATTTTATTTTATAAGTTATCTATCCTGGGGTTTCCCACCACTTTATCACCTGTGAACCATCGTCTTAATCTTTTGTGCCCCTTCTAGTTGTTTCCCCCCTCACCCTCTCATGCTCTATGCTTCGATTTTGCTGAGAGCTAGTTTTAAATTTTTCTTGTCTGTTTGTTTTCCCTTTATTCCTCATATAAGTGAGACCATTCAGTATTTCCCTTTTTCGTCTGACTTTTTTTCTGCTAGCTTAATTCCTTCTAGCTCCATCCATGTCGCCATGAATGATATAAGTTTGTCTTTTTTGATTGACGAATAATATTCCATCATGTACATAGACCAGAGTTTTCTGTACCATTCATCTATTTGGGGACATTTGGGTTGCTTCCAGATCCTGGCTATTGTAAATAGTGCTGCAATAAACATCTGGGTACAGGTGTCTTTTTGGATTAGAGTTTTTATAACCTTTGGGTAGATTCTAAGCAGTGGGATTTCTGGATCGAATGGGAGTTCCATTTTCAGTAGTTTAAGGGGAAAAACTATATTAAAAGAGGAAAAGTTGTTCATACAAATAAACACCTGCCAAAGCCCACCTATGCTGCATGGCTAAGATGCCTCAGTGTTCACACTCTACATCAACCATCAGCAGGTAAGCATGCATTTATCTGACAAATGTGCATGTCTCTAGATAGAACTCTTATCAGATATTTTTCAAACTACTAGAAGGATGGAAACTGTAATACATTCAGTTCAACTGGTAGTGCTTTTAGGGCAATGAAAGAAAGGCACATGCACACAGTGATATCAGACCAGTGGTCCAGAACCCCAAGTTCCTTCTCACTCAGAGAAGACAGATCATTCTATCTGAGAAGTCAAATGCACTCACGATGCAGTTTAAGGTATGGTTTGCTAGTGCAAGTTTTTTAAGAATTAGAATGCAATCTTCAAATTTAGAACTTACTTAGAATTTGTTATGCTTACAATTATAACTACAAATTTGTGTTTCACAGAGTTCAAATTAGTTTTCCCTGAGCCATATAAGGCTCCTGTTTTTTTTCTTTTGTTTTTCTTTCCTGTTTTGTGTTTTTCTTATTTTTTTAGGAAAAAAGTTACAAAAGTTGGCATAAGCATCTCATTCCTCTCAGATATAAATCTTCCTTAAATTACTTAAAAACAAATACACTTGGGCATGTATGTTCCACTCTTTCAAATTGTAGTTTATAATCACAATCATTTTGGTTTTCAGTAAATCCCCAGTTCCTAAAGATACAATTTGCTAATTCCCTTCCCTTGAAACAAAATTGTGATTTTTCATTCTTTTTGCAAAACAACAGACAAGAACACTATTTATTTCTAAAACAAAAAGAAAATAATTACAAATATATCACTAAACAACAACTTTATGTATAGAAAATATAATCAGTTCCTTAGCATTGGCAAGTAATTCACTTAATAACCAACATAGGAGTAGTTTACAAAAAATACTTTTGGTTCAGGAGGCTGTTTAGAGATTTGAGATGAACTCAACTTTCCTATTAAAACTCTAAACTTTCTGAAAAATAAGCAAACAAATGGACAAGAAAAATATAAAACTGCCAACAGAACTGAAGCATAGAGCAAAGAGAGGGAGAGGGGTTGAAAAATCAGGGAGGACAACAGATTAGGATGTTATACAGGTGATAAGATGATGCAAGAACCCTGGGGTAGACAATGATGTAATGTATACACATGTATGTACATATATCTCTATATATTTATACATATAAATATCTATATATATACATATAGATATATATGTGCAGTATTTGTAATAGACCAACAAATAAATCTATATTTTCTAACATGAATAAAAGTCACAAGAGTAAAAATTAAATAAAAAATAAATTAAAAAAACCCTCTAAACTTTCTTTGGTTGTATTCCTTGGGAATAAAACTAAATCAAAGGAAAATAACCCTGATATGATGTAAATGGCACCTATAAATCTCAGAAAGTCACTGGGGAAAATGGCACAAATATAAATGACGCTCATGAATGAAGGCAGAGGGACTAGAAGGTCAGCTCTGTTTTATTAGGCAGAGGTCATGACCTGCAGCTGTTTCAAGTTTCTCTAGTACACAAGGAAGGTGGGGGAGAGAGCAGAGAGAGAAAGAGATATAGGACTCTCTAGTGTGGGTTTACTTAACAAATAGCCCATAGGGCCAATCAGCTGTCCTAGATTCCTGGACATAGTATATAGTGTATGGCTACTAATAATACACATTCTGTGATGGTTCACATAGATTCATAGTGATTCCAGATTAACCAGCTAATGATTATACAATGGGGCAAAAACACCCTCTGTTAACCACAACACATGTGGGTTATCCTAGCCTTTCATGATTTAACAATTCTATGTTAGCGATGGTGATAATTAAAATTATCATCTTAATTCTTGATTTTCATATTTTCATAAAGGCAGTGTTGGGTGACTATAGGGGTAGTAATATTTTCTTCCATATTTGAAAATTGGTAGTCTATCAAACTTGTCCAGTGTTCCAATTTTGTTTAGGATATTCAGCTTTAAAATTAAAAATAAAGAGAACTAAATACCTTTGGGTAATACTGTCCTACTTAATACTAATCTATTTGGAAATTTCTAGCCATTATCTTTGAGTTTTCTAAATTCATTTTCTCAGTCATTTCATACCTATCTCTGATTTGCTTCATGTCTTCAATGGCTATTCGAAAGAACAACCTTTATATTGGTCCTGAATTGTGTGTGAATTTACCCTATTATCCTTTCAGTCTCTGATTCTCTCTTTGAAAATGTCTATCTCAGAATATACAATCTACTGAATCTCTTGATTATCGTTTGTATTTCCATGATTACTGATTGCTTATTTTCTATGATACATCTTCTTGTTTCTTATATAGCTATATATTTTTATAAAAAATGTTTTTGACTATTATTTTATATCATCTCTACAATAATCCTAAATTATTTGGTTTGCACAATCTAGAACCTGAGATTAGAATGGCAAATGAGTTGCCTCAGTGTAGTGCTAAGGGATGCCTTGCAAACTGTGTGATAAGGGGATTTATATTTTAGGTGATATTGCATATATCACTATATAACATGGGTATTATCTAGGTTGAGGATAAGCTTTCTTTAATACACTTTATTCTTTTCAATTCATTCTGTTTTCATTCAGCGGGAGGAAAATTAAATTGGATATTTCAGTTTTGCCAGTCCATCCATCCATCCATCCATCCATCCATCCATCCATCCATCCATCCATCCATCCATCCATCCATCCATCCATTATCACTCTACAGGAATTTGTTTATTTATTTACAATGAAATTCTAGTGTTACAGCCTGTATACTTATATCAGAGCTGCTATAGCAAGTCCTAAAACCTACATGGCTTAAACAACACACATTTATGTGTCACAACTTTGAAGGCTGAAATCTAAAATCAAGGTGACAATGTGCCTTTTTCTTTCTGGAGACTGGGAGGGAAGAATGTGCTCTTGGTCTCTCTCCTTAGCTTGCAGATGTTATTTCTCCATGTTTCTTACTCATTTTTCCTCTATAAGGGTTTTACATCTAAATTTCTACCTTTGATATAAAGACACCCATTGTATTAGATCAACTCTCACTCTAGCAACCTCATTTTGCCTCTGTTATTTTTGTAAAGACCCTAACTCCAAATACAGTTGTACTTTATGGTACTAGAAATTAAGACATCAACATGTGAGTCTAGCAGGGTGCATGTTGAACCTATAACATAGTTCATCTGGGAAATTATTTAGCTATCAAACTGGCAAAAAACTTTGGTCTTTAGATAGTATATTCCATCTTAAATTTAAGAACATTTAAGACTTGTTTATTTACAATGCATTCCCCATGGATTTATGGGTAAGATTATGTTTCTCATTCTTCCAGACCTGGTAAAATACCAGTGACGTGAATTGATGAGTTAATAAAGTTTTAGAGTTGAACACCCTGAAAGATCAACTACTCATTCTTTTATCCATTTTGATAATGTATCCTTGACAAAATACTAGAATATACTTCACTAGCCAATAATCATTTCTTTGCATTGAGGATCATGGTTTTAGGAACAATCCAATCCAGCTTTGTTGAGGATTTTGGATGGGTTTTTAAACCATTGGTGATGAGAATAACTGGGCAAACAGAAGCTGTGGTTATTGCTACAACTAGATTTTCTTCCAAAAATGTCTACAATCAATCCCACAAATGTGATAGCAACTCACCCTTAATCATTTACATGGAGATCTTTCAGGAAAGGAATCAGGTGATTAGAAATTTATTATTAGAATAGTTCATTTACATAAAATCTTTCTATAAATTTAGCCCATTGACATAGAATTTTCTGTTTTCAGACCCCATGTACTTCTAGCAATGTCGAATTCCTTTTGTATTAGTGCATCAAATATGTGAAGAAACTTTGTGTGTCTTCTCATTCAATTTTTCATTCACTCATTGCTATTCTTTTTTCTATGATTCTATGCAATAATTCCTTATTCAGTCTGTTAGAAATATTTCAGTATACTTATACATTATGGGGTCCAGAAACATTACACATTAATCTAGAAGTAATTCCTTTGGCAAACAAATGGAGTTCTTGTAAATATTATATTTATAAAATGTGAGAGAACATCCAATGTATTCATAAGAAAAATATTCCAGGTAAAATTTAATTTATAAAAGGGCTGGTTGTTGATTACAATAGATATGATAGCCTTAGTTCATATGATTTTAGACTTGATGATCTGTAAGCAGAATGAACTTTATCTGCATATCTGCAATATCACATATCTGTCCTACCTTCTCTGAATGAACAAACTTGAAGCACAGTCAAGTTAATCAGCAATGCATCTCGAAGCGAAACTAAAGCCTACTAGAATTTGGATCATTATTTAGCTCAAAAGATCAGAGATTGAGGGCAGGGTCATGGGAAGATGCTGGTCAATGGGTACAACCTTTCTCCTTAGAAAATGTGTAAGTTGTGAGATCTGGTACCCCTCTTGGCCGTTATAGCTAACAATGCTTTACTTTATGAAGGAAGGTTGCTACATGAATATTCCTGAAATCTTTCCCATAAATAAACAAAAATTTGAGAGCGATCTTCAGAGGTTTTTTTTTTTTTTTTTTTTTTTTAATGATTTGAAGTGATACTACAGCAAATAGTTTTGGTTGAGCTTCAAGCTAGACAGAGCTTGTGAAACCCTGGCCCATGTTGCAACGTTAGCCTTCTCCTTGATCATGTTCACAACAGCAACTGTAACCCATCAGCTGCCTTTTTGAACCATGTGGGCAGATGCCCATGGATGCCGGAAGAGGCCTTCTTGGTATTTTATTGGCAATAATTCAAAGCTTATTAAAATCCAGATGGAGAAGGACCTGCAGCATATTTAAGCCCATATGCCCAATTGAGTACTGCACTATTTAATTGCTGGTGTTTCAATTCTAATTTCTTTCTGTTATTCTACGTTGATTCTCTCCAAAGTGTTTACGTAATCTTTCAGTTGATGTCTTCCCATATCATCTTTAAAACTGGTTGTGATGCTGATCTGTAAAGCACTTAGGCTAAATTCTACGTATGATATTTTTACTATTTTTATGTTGGTGTTAAATGAACATTGAACCATGAAGAGGCAATTGGGTGAGTCATTTATGACTCTTTATATGTAGTTCTATTAAATTAAAAATGTCTGGTTTTTAATTCAATAATATTTTCCTAAGCACATTAAGGCTATTATGTTCACATGGCATGCCATTTCTGTAGTTTAGATCATTTGTAAATGAGTTTGCCATTGTAAATATTGTATCTATTAACAGATACCTAGATCATACCTCATGATAGTCAAACCAGTAATGCTATCTTTGTCTCCATTAGCATGAAATCAGAATAATTACAGATAAGACACAACTCATTTCATCACACTAGCCATAACCAAGACCTCATAGTTCCATACATAGCCATTAACTTCATCGATTACCCACTGAATCAAGCCCCAACATCCTAAGTCCTGCTTCCTCTCTCACATCAATTCCTATCACATCAAATGGATCTGACCACTCACTTGATACTAGTCCTTGCCCTGTTTTTTCCTGAAATTTTACCGCATCTGACATTGTCTTCATTTCCACGTGGACTCATTTCTGGAGTGAGAGGATCTTGTTTTTTTTTTTTTTTTTTTTTTTCTGTAGCCTATATGATCTCACATGTTCTGTGCTTTTCAAACCTTGTATGAAGATGCCATACATCTTCATACACATTGAATGTGTTTCCTCAACATGAGATTAATTACTATAATAGTTCATACTCTGCTGTATTCTAATAATCTGTTTATTACTCTGTCATGCACATGCCATAGCTTTTGAGAGCAGAGTCTCTGTGTGTGTTTGTAGTTTATTTTTTATTTCTTTATTCCATCACTAGTACTAAGATAGCACCTGAGATGCAAATAAGGAATGTGTTTGTCTCTTGGCCATTTACTGAATGGAGTCATGTTTTCAACAATGAGACGGGTAGATTTTCTCTCTCATTGACTTTCTCCCAGTCTCCTGACTATATCTCATTGATGGACTCTTTATTGTGATCACCCACAGAGTTTAATTAGTAGGTAAAGGCTTTCTTGAGGCTATGGAGAGGAAAAGAAGCCCTGTGAGCTCATTTTTAGAGCTCTTATTCCATGCATTCTCAATTCTGACATGGCACTAATTGAGAATTCATCTTTAAGTACCTTCATAGACTTAAGTGATTCACAAGCCTGGTGACAAGAACATTGACACTGAAAATATAGTAAAAGTGATTAAAGAGCTAAGAGTCACCTAATCAAACCACTTATTCATTCATTCACTTACTCATCTGAGTTGTTTACATGTCTATATAACAAAACTATGGAGAAAGAGGGAGAGAGAGAGAGGGAATAAATCCCTCTCTCTCTCTCTCTCTTTTAGCATTTAGTCCATAGAAGATTGACACTAAGCACTTTAGAAAAACAGAAGAGAGTCAAGGGAATTGCCAGTCACAAGCAAACTAACTGGAGTTAGAAATTCTGATCAACTGCAATTGAGTTACTTGGTCAACAGGTTAGTTCTACCTACATGGCAGAATGTTATTCCTGTGATAACAGAAGAGGATGTGGTGTACTTGCTATTGGAGTTCTGGGAGCTAGGCTCCCATGTGAGTCACTGGCTAACAAAGGATAACGGTGACCTCTTTGTCCCCAAATAACTGGATGATCTGGAAGGTTCTACCCCATGATCTCTAAAAGAACCACAGCACTAAAAAGAAAACCAGTGAGTTCATTTCCATGTCCATCTCCTTTGAAGAAAAGGTGTTGACATATTTACATCTGTGTTCCCAGAGACTATTACACTGGCAGACACAGGTAACAATGGCACAGACAATGGCACAACCATTTTGATAACGTTAATTTTTCCAATTCATGAGCAGGGAATGTCTTTCCATTTTTTATATCTTCTTCTAGTTCTTTTAGGAATGTTTTGTAGTTTTCTTTGTATAGATTCCTCACTTCTTTTGTTAGGTTTATTACCAGGTATTTAATTTTCAGCGATGTAATGATGAATGAAGTGGCTTTTTTTAAATTTCTTCTTCTTTTGACTGAGATTTTACATATCAGAAGACCTCTGATTTCTTTTTGTTGGTTTTGTATCCAGTTACTTCACTGAAAAAAAAATAACTCATTCATAAGGACACCTGTACTCGCATATTTACTGCAACATTATTTACAATAGCCAAGATATAAAACAACCTAAATGCCCCTAAATGGGCAAGTGGCTGAAAAAGATGTGGTATATTTACACAATAGAATATTATGCATCAGAGAAGACAAACTTATGTCATTTGTAGCAATATGGATGAAGTTAGAAGGAATCATGTTACAGAAATAATCCAGAAAGATAAAGAGAAATATGGGATGGTCGCACTTATATGAGGGATTTAGGGAAAACAAATGAACAAACAGACAAAAAAATTAAAAACTGCCATCAGAACTGAAACATAGAGCAAGAGAAGGGGAGGAGGGTAAAAAAACTGGGGACCGGAGGGCACAATAAATTAAGATCGTTCATGGATGACAAGCAAATGGGAGATCCTTGGCATAGACAATGATGTAATTTATATATATGAATATATATATATACAGATATAGGTGCAATCAATAAAAATAAATTAAAAATGACTGCACGTATTAATAAATTCATAACACAAAGCTTTTTTTTTTTTTGACTTATGCACTGTTGAATAAATCAGATCTTTTATCCTTGTTGTTCCCAGAGTCCCACAGTCCTGGCTAATTGTCATTGATTGTATAGTTGTGGCTCATGGCAATGTTTAGCATCTCCCTCTGGATTTCCTGCCCATTGATGGCAAGGTGTGTGTTCTTGCTAGCCTACTGGTTGGACAATTTGGATAACACAACCTCATGGATAATATCATGACTTGTCAGGGGAGAAGACTCACATTTCTGCTTGTCATTTTTGGCAGGAGTTTGTTGAGAGAGCAGCAGAGATACTCTGAGAGTCTAAAAGTGAAAGTCACTAGTTTGATTCCTTGAAAATTCAATGTTGCTCACATTTAAAACAAAATCATTTGTTGAGTTGTTTTTAGCTTGAAACTATGACAGATGGTGTTGTTCTTTTTCCTAGAAACAAGGGTCCCGTCCTCATACGCATTTTTAGGTTTGCATTGTTACATCTAGAGGGGTGAAGTTGTTGAATCATATGGGATATTTAACTTTAGCAAATGTTATCAAACTACTTTTCAAAGTGGTCTAACTGATTTGTTTGCTCAAAAGATGAGCAACTGGTTTCTGCCCATTGCTTTACTTCCTGGCTAATAGTTGGTATCATCTTTTTGCTTGTTTATTTTTATTTTGACATGTACTGGTAGGTATGTAGCGGTATACCATTTGGAACTTTAACTCATATCCCTCATGACCAAGGACGTCTAAGTTTAATTCGTCTTATGTGTCATCAACATTTTGTATCTTCTTATCCGTTTTCTCTAGGTGTCTCTTTTCCTTATTGATATCTAAGACATTTTTTAAAAATTATTTCTTTCTCATTCCAAATTATAGCCTGTATATTGTGTAATGCTTAAGGAAGATGATGGAGTACATTTCAATGATGGAATACTGATAATGATGTAGTGCTTCTGGTTACAGATGTCCCAGACTCAATATAACTTCCATTCTTTTCAAATTTCATAAGGAGATAGAAAAGTCCAAATATTGTAGCAAGACCATACCTCATAGGACAATAGCAGAATACATTCAAGTAAAACTGAAATTCACCTTCTTCCCAATATGAGCAGGAGCTTTTACATAGCTGGGAGAATGAAAATGGATTTATTTAGCATCAGCAGTAGTGTGAGTACTTCAGGATAGTAGTGCAGTGCTTAAGACATTGACTTAGCTTAATTTAGTGCTCTCTGTGACCACAGCTAAATTTCAGAGCACCAACTGCCATCTCAAAAGATGACAAAAACAGACTAATGTGCAGCCGATGTGATGATATTTCTAAATGGCATTATTTCCTCAGACCCCAATAGATGCGAGTTCTGCTGAGGTGGAGGTACACAGGCATAAGTGATTTATTTGTCTCAGGTTTCCAGGGTGCACAATGCACAATTAGAACACAGCATCTGTCTCATTTTCATGGGTCAGCATCAAACCCCACTCTTGGGAATAAAGCTCCCGCTCATCTGCTAATTATATGCTATATATATAGCATGTGTGTGGGAAAGTCTGCACCTAGTCTTTTCTCGCTTAGAAGAATGATTCCATAAAGTAATATAGTTCACATTTAATAGAGCCTTGCATGTGTTCACTCATCACTTTATAAAGAAGGTGGTTGTATTACTCAGGCTTCTCCAGAGAAACAGAAACCATAGAATAGAGATGTAAGAGCAGATTTATTATGGGAACTGACACAGATAGTTAACACCAAGAAGACCCAAGTTTTGCCACCCACAAGCCAGCAAACCAGGAAATCCAAGAAAGTGGTTCAGTTTAAGGATATGAGAATGGGGAGCAGGAGTAGAGGTATGCTGCTGGCATAGTTCCTGGTTCTGGAATTCAAAGATCCAAGAGCCAGGGGTTCTGCTATCTAAGGACAAGGAGATGACTAGCTTAGCTCAGGAAGAGTATGCAAGTTCTTTTCTGGTCAACTGAATCGCTTTATACAATTCATCAATTCAAGTGTGGGTCTCTTCTCCAGATGTTCTTATGGTCACTCCACATTTAGGTTTCACCAGCTTTTTGGGTTTCTGTTTAGTCTGGCAAGTGAGCCCATAAGATTAAGCACCACAGTGGCACCATTCATTTCACTTTTATTTTATTAATATCAACACTGAAGTACAGAATGGTTAAGATGGTCCCGAAGCCCACTGCAAAACTGATAGGCAGTTTCATTGGCTTTAGCAGGCAGGTCTTACCCTGGCTCCATTTCCCACTTTCCCTCTCAGTCATCTTTCTGGTGCAGGGGCAACATGGAGTGAGTGTAACCTCTCTGGGAACACAACCCTTGCTTCCTTGAGCAGGTATTGTAGACAAGATCATCCATACAGACCTCTCTATGTAAAAATGTGCCTCTATGGTGTACCTGCATTTATACATTTATGTGCCTATATGGTGTAACTGCATCTATATATTTACATTAAATATATGTATTTATATATACATGCATATATACATGATCTATAATTCATTTATATACAGATAAAATCAATTTTATATACATATTTGGATATATATATAAGTAGATCTATATATTTACCAATCAAAATAGAGAAATTGATTATGATTCCTGGTCTCAAATGTCAAAGAGACAAAGTGGGAAGCTGGAAGGTGATGCCAGATTGAGGGTTTCTGTGTGTTGCTTTAATGATGGTAAAACAACGATGACTAAAAGCAGATGGTAGGAAATCAGCAGACACAGGTTGTCCACATACCTGAGAGAAGAAAATTGGGCACATTAGTTTCCCAGATGGTGAGTCATGAAGAGAAGACCAGCATGAGGGAAATTCACTCTCCTGTGTGTCAGAAGGGGGCCTTGGGCAGTTCACGTGGGTATGTATAGGGTGGATGGAGGCAAGAGAGGAGGCTCTTTTCAGTGGCTTCTGCTCTGTCTGTGAACAACAGGGAGAAGGAGTAGGGGGCAGTGACAGTGGATTTGAAAGTCACAAGCACATTTAAAAAATCTATTTCAATCAAAACAGTGAATTAACCAGTGAAATCTAGTAGAATTCATCCCCCAAAAGCAGTAGAGTGTTGCAGGCTACCTGCAATGGTGTATATGTAATGTAACAGATGTTATTTAATGGGTACTCGATCTTTGCTTTTCTTCATTAACTTTATCATCTTGCCTGTTTTCAGTTTGTTATCTGTCCATTCTTCTTTCAATGCCATCTTATATTTCCTTAACATCAGATACCGGGAGGGCTATTAGGAGATCATTTTGAATATCAGATTCTGTGTGTCCGTAGAACTAATTATCTTAGAAAAAGGCAAGCAGACCCAGTAGCCAGCGGCTGCAGCCATTTATCTAAGCCAGCAGGAAAAGCGTTCCTTCTGCTGAGAAGCCTCCCTTCTCTCTCTCTCTCTCTCTCTCACTCGCTCGCTCGCTCTCTTGCTCTCTCTGAAGTCAGTAGCAGTTAAAAAAAGGATCTGCCCTTCATGACAAATATCCAATTCATAACTTGGTGTTTCACTGTTTTATTCTAACCTGAGGTTCTATATCTATTTCTGCTGAACCTAATGGGTGTCTGTCATCCAGCTCCCAGGCAAGTCACAGTTAAGTTTTGGGAAAAAAATGTAAATGTTTTGCAAGGAGTGAAGCAGAGAAACAGTCAGTAGAGTTAAGGGTTCTGACTGTCATCTTTCAGCCTTGCCTGGGAGGGGCTCTGAGGAACAGGGGTTGTGGATAACCAGGATGCTGAGTCCCACCGACACTAAGGATACCCCCTTTCATCCATGGTGGATCAAATCAGGGTGTATTCAGAGCACTTGCTCTTAGCTGGGCTTTCTACAAGTCTAGGCCTCTGTCCTTTGCAGGGGAAGCTGGGGAGGGGGTAAAGTAGGGTGGGGGAAGGAAGCAAAGTCCTGTCATGTTCATTGACAGGTGAGGCCTAAAAATTTCACTGGAAAAAGTTATGGAAGAAGGAACAGCTGCCGGTCTGTTTGGAGAAAGTTAGCAGAGTAGTCTCCCTCTGGCATCTGTTTCATCTGTAGAATTTTTTTTTCCTTTTTAAATAAGGCTTGCGCTGAAAGCTCACTTTATTTATATGTGAAGTCCCAGGATGCTGATGGCTTTGCGAGCTGCCAACATACCTTTCTCATTCCCTTCCTTCCATACCTCCCACCAGCCCGTCACCATGGAGCCCTGTGGAGAAAAAGAACATCCAGAGATTAAAATAACTCGAGCGCAAGGTGAGAAACTTCAAACCACACGTGCTCTCTATCCATCTGGAGAAGAAGTGTCAGCCAGGCTTGGATCAGAAGGGCTGGGAAAGGGGCAAATATTTACTTTCATAACCAACATCCAGGGTATGTGTAAACGAGTCATGTGGTTAGCTACTGTGCTTGGGAATAAATAAAGGCAGGCAAAGAAACAACTGAAAAATCCCCTGTTTTGGGTGATAGAGGAAAAAAAGTCATTTAGCCAAAGGTAAGAAAATGTTCTGGAACTACAGGGTGACAGTACTCTGGGTATGAAAAATGATCAAGGCTTAGAAATGAGACAAGATCTCTTCAGGAAAAGGGTGTTATGTAAGAAGAACCCGGTTGGAAAATTCAATAACAAGAAAGCATATCTGTGCTTGATGCAGGAGAAGTTAATCATCAGAAAATAAAATAGTCAACACAGGTGCAAGAACAACAAGAATCTGGATCCAACTGGAAACCTTCTTTATCCTGTGATTTCTACAATCAATAGAAGGTTAAAACATTGCATCGACTAATAAATAGAAGTGATACAGGCATCTGGGTTTACAGAAGTTATTCTTACAGTTATTTTCAATCAACTTGAAATTTTCATTTTCACTTAGTAGGTGAGATGACAGTATGATAAATGGCTCCCTGGCTTCTTGGTTAGGCACAAACGCACTTTTATTTGTGGAAAAGAAATCTAACTAGGGCAAATGACAGACAGGAAAGAGCTAAGGCAGGTTACTCCAAGGTAAGGTGTAGGCTGATACATATTGACTTAGAAGCTTCAAAATCAATATTTTTTCTTGAAAAAGAAAACTGATCTATAATCCCTCTAAACAGAACTTTTTATCCTGAGGACATTACAGTTTTCATATTCTATCTCTTCTAATAATATACCTAAAACAGACCAAACATCAGGTCCCATCAAGCTATGCTGCCTCCAAGCTTTAATTGGGGAACAGAATAAACTCTGAACTGCTTTTAAATTAAAAGACTGCCTTCCTTCCTTTGCTAGGACCATAAAACTAGGTCAAAGAGCAAGAGAGAGGAAGGAGTAAAATGAATGAGCCATAATTCTTCTTTAATTCAGTACTGAGTGGTCTACAACAGGCATATTGCACGATGATGATAAATATCAGATAGAAATCTGTTTTCCAAAATTGCTCTTGGGGAGAATATTGTAGCTATTTTGAATGTGTTTTGATAAGTTGTCTAGAGCTGTGACTAAGACTGTGACTGCATATTAAAACACAATAAAAAGCAGCTGAGAAATCTTCAAAAACAAGGCCTGCCCCTTCCTCGATCTGCCTGGAAACTTCATTCTCTGATGTACTCAAGTTTCTCCAACTTCACAACTCAGGTATTATGAAAACACGCTTTCTGATTCAGTATTGTCATACGATCTGAGTGCCCTCATGTCAAAAATACTCCCAGGTGGCAGCCAGGCTGTTAGTCCAAAGGCCACAGAGATTGGCCACTTTGCGAGAAATACTGGTTTGATTTTCTGTGCTCATTTCCTGTAGATGTAGGAAGAAAGTGAGTGACCCTGTGGAGCTGAGCACCTGTGCACGTGTAGAGAAAAGGTAGAAACCGAATAATTTGGGTGGTGCCCAGCGCAGCAGAATTATTAGAGACTCTGTTAGGAGTCGTGTATGCATTGAAGAAATTGAGATGGAAGAGATTGATAGCGATCGGTGAGGACATCAGGGTACTCTGGCGCCAACACAATTTTAACTGCGTCACTCGCAACCCTGTATCAGAGGCAGGCAGCGGGGTTTTGGCAGGGGGGGCTGGGAGGCAGCTAGTTACGAATCTCCATGTTCTCTTTCTGGCTCTCTCTGGCATTTCTTCTCATTCTGCAGGCAATCACTGAGTGCTGCCCTGGCTTGTATGCCTCTGCTCTAAGCTCAAATGTGCACACTTACACATACACCCAGTCAATGCTTTCTGGAACCAGGCATCCATTATAATAGGCATATGTGCTCCATGTCCATGTCCATGTGGCTTCTGCATTAACACAATCAAGGCCATAGGTTTGGCTAGTGGCAGGAGGGCATAAAAGTCTGATTTTAACTCATTTACACTCCACCACGGAGACAGCAAGAAACTAAGGAGTTGACTGATATCTAACCAAACAACTGAAACAGAAATAATAACTGATAAGTGTGCAACATTTATCTACATTCATCATTCTGAGTACTGTACACTTTTTAATCATAATTTTTACAATTTTACATGTAAAAAAGTATCTGAAGCAGAATCTATGTCCAGGTGTTCTTTAATTTACAAAATCCAGATTCTGTATGTAACCTTTTAAAAACTGCAATATATATTTTTGTTTTCAATCTGAAGAAGGAAAAATTCGTTTCTTTCACCAATCTTTTCCTACTTTTCTTCCTCTAGTTTTCCATTTTAATCCGGCTTCTAAAGTTGAAGAGGGAAGTACTGTAAAAAACTCCAAGAACAGCCTTTCCTTATTTCCTTACCTTACATAACATCCTTATTTTCTACCTTGCTTAGTCACACCTTCACACTGTGTTAACATGCCTTCTTTCTGTTCACTCGTACTTTCGGTGAGTCAGGAGCTCTTAAACTGAAACTAATGAAAGCAATTACAAGATTGATAGCAGGTTTTATAGATGCATATCTTTTGAAAAACTATACCTACCGCCCAGCAGAAGAAATAGAATAGTACTAAGAACTTTGAAATACCGAGGTTCTTCCAAAGCCTTATCACCCGTGAACGATCTTAATCTATTTTGCCCACCCCTCCCCAGTTTTTACCCTCCCCCTTGCTCTATGCTTCAGTTCTGCTGACAGTTTCAGATTTTTCTTTTTCAACTGTTTGTTTTCCCTAGATCCCTCATATAAGTGAGGGTATCCAGTATTTCTTGGTTCTTTCTGCTAGGGTTAGACAATTTAATTATTAAATTAAAATATATAAAAATATATATAATAAAACATTTTTAAAAAGATAAAGTACAGGAATCAATATATACCAAATTAGTCAATTAAATTACACTGCAACTCTTAGAATAATAATAATATGCCTTCATTTAAAACAGCAGTGTAGGAAAATATGTAATGCTTCAATACATATTCTCAACATCTGAATATATTATTTTAAAAGTATATATATATATATATATATATATATATAAAACTTTGAAACTTTCCAGTATCATTCTCCTAAAGGTAAATACTACCCTAAACTTTATATCCACCAGTCCTTTGCTTTTCTTTATAGCCTGAACATAAATGCATGGAAGTCTTCCTGAGATAGATGTTTTACAATGTTTTGAATTTTGCTTTGATGACATGCATTGCTTTCTCCCACAGTTACCCCCTCCCATCAGTGGTGTGTTTGTGTGATTCCCTGATGGGTACCTATGCAGTTGGAGTTACTCCATCTCTTCACCAATGAATAACAAGGAATCTCTGTACTATCATGCTCAATTAGTCTCCCTGCAGGCAGGGGTCTCGAACCTTGTCTCCAAGTTGTTCTGATTTCGTTATTACATTTCCCCCCTTTAAATCCATCATCTGAGTGTTATCTCTACATGCCATATTCTATCCAACCCCACTTCACGTTCAGAAGCTCTGGTCCTTGACTGCATGCACAAATTACCCGGGCATGATTTTGACCCTCCTGTGGCCCACACTGCAGGGTAGACATTGTGACAGAATCTAGACATGGGTCTCAGATAGAAGCTGAGAGCTTCCAGGTGTTGCCAATATGTAGACAAGCTTGTCTAGTTGCTTGCATCCCACCTCACTGGGAAAGAAACGGTGCTTGACAGGTTCCAGTTGTATCGAATATTATTTTCCAGAAAGCTATCCTCAAGTTAGGAACTAAAATGCCCATCAAAATTCAGAAGCTAAAAACATCCTTCATAAATCCACAAGTCCATGTTCATTAGCGTTTTCTAGCTTGACTGTAGGTCCATCTATCATGATGATGATAATATTGCTAATAAACATCTAAGTGGAGGCTTCTCGAAGAAGCATCATTTACATAGCACCTGTGGCATCTTGCCAAGAAGAATCTTTGTTCACTGAGAGCCCAAGTATGAAACCCCAAATTAGACCCAATTTTTAAAAATCTGTATCAGACAATCATTGCATTTTATCCTGAAGCTAATAATGAGCAAATCTAGTCCATGATCTTCTAACTCTCTATAACTGACAGTACCCCATTCTTTTTTGGGAAATGCATTCTTTGGTCTCTAGCCATTTCTTAGGGCAGAACCCTTGGTGGAGGATGAGTCAGTAGGGTGTATGGTGACTCAACCTCCAAGTAAAACAGAGAATGAGTTGATTTAATGTCTTGAGAAGTAGCTTGTTACCCAATTATGCAAAATGTAGCATGATATCCAGGAAAACTATTATCCAGTACGATCTATGGGTTGGAACTAAATGTATTACCCCAGTGGGACAGTTTTAGTTGAAAAGCTATTATTCATTCTTTAGAGAACCTGATAATAACAACACAGAGGTAATTTGGATCAGTAAGCAACCGATACTCTCCAACAGCAGTGCACAAAAGATAAATCTGCTAACTGTGCCCTTTGAACAAGCTTTCATTAATGCTTTCTATCAACTGCACCACAAAGTTGTTTCAAAAGATGCTAGTTCAGGTGTCATGAGTATTAAAAATTACTCTCATTCCAGCTTTCTATTCCACACTCCTTCTTCTTGACTTATTTTTTTAATGTATAGGGTTTATTTTTATTTATTTATTTACATATAAATTTCACGACATTGTAATCCCAGGGATTTACCCCCCTCCACCTTTCCCTCCATCACTCCCCCTTTCCCTCCTGCTTAAAGTTGTGTGCTTCAGTTTGGTGCTTAGCTTGTTCTGACCTTTCCTCGAGGCTTTTGTTTATTTTTTCCCCTATATCCCATATATTAGCGAAACCATTTGGTTTCTGTCTTTTTCTTTTTGACTTATTTCTGCTAATACGATTTCTTCTAAGTACATCTGTGTTGTTATAAAATTGTCGAATTTGTCATCTTTAATTGATGAGTAATATTCCATTGTGTATATATACCACATTTTTTTTTCATCCAGTCATCTGTTTTGGGGCATTTAGGTTGCTTCCATGTCCTTGCAATTATAAATTGTGCTGCAGTAAACATTCGAGCACAGGTGTCCCTTTGTACCCACATTGAGGTCTCTTTTGGGTAGATTCCCAAGAGAGCAATTGCTGGGTCAAATGGTAGTTCCATTTTCATTAACTTGAGGGTCCTCCCCACAGTTTTCCATAGTGGTTGGACTAGTTTACATTCC
>PVHY01003561.1:0-106109 GCA_004024945.1 Uropsilus gracilis | reverse complement strand
CTCCCTCCCTTCCTTCTCACTCACTTCTTCCTCTTCCTCCTCCATTTTCCTTCCTTTACCTGTCTATTGCTCTCTTAATTCAAAGTTACACTTGTTTCCTTCCTTCTTTCTTTCCTATCAACTTATTTTCCTTTCAACACAATTAAAAGAGAAACCGTGAACAGGTGAGAAACAGTGCAATATTACCTTGCTTTTCCCTAGATATAAACTATGTAAATATTTTATATTTATCTGCATTTTCAAAAATGATTAAGAGATAACAAGTCTGGGAGAATATTTTGGTAATGGGAGAATAGCAAATAGGGTCTATTGAAATTCTATTCATAAAATGAATACTTCTTTAACTTTAATAAGAAAAACCTTCTATTCTTAAGTTCAAAGCTGAGTCAGAATGAGATGTAGCAATATTGCCAGATTTTAATTTATTAAAAGCCATGATAGACAAGGAAAATAGTATAACTCTACTTATGAAGCAGTGGGTCTACATAAATATTACAATGAAGGAGTATCGTTTGTTGTTTACATTTGCCTTTGAATTTTAATGAACACAAATGCTACTTACATGGTAAAGTTCAATACTGGAACAAGTAATTCATTTGTCCATTAATGAAACTAGTCATATAACTATCATGCAAAGAGTCATTTTTAAGCTAACAATAATTTGATAATATATAAAAAAGATTTCTGCTTCAGGGAAGATGAGTTAAACATATTTTCACCTGTTTTTCCTGCTAATACTGTAGCACTACACATGTGGCAAACAGAAAACACTACATATTAAAGAAAAGGCAGATGGACCATTCCTGTTCTGTGTTGGAGCTCATTGATTAACTTTTGAATATTAGCTCTCACATTTATGTTATGCATCCCAAATGATCATGGTATATGTTCTTAAAATTTAATATTTATTTATTTATTTAAATTAATTTTGTTATTTTTATTCATTATATCACAACATCTGTAAATGGTTTTTGGGATGCCTCCCCCTCCCTCCTCCTTCTGGTGGCCCCTCCATTCTCTCAAACCCTGTTCTTTGTTGTTTGCTAGTCTGTGCTAAGTCCATTAGTCTCTTTCTTTCCTGTAGCAGTGTTCTTTCATTGGGTAAGGGACCATGTTGTTGGAACCAGGCAAACCGTGCTGGTAGGTTTTCAGTCTTAAGATCATGTTGGGCAACGATTTTTGACCAGGTTCCTCAACTGTTTTATGATGGGTTTTGTATTATGAATGTTCTTCCTCCTCCTAATGATGAGCTGGAGAGTGAATTAGAAGGGGCATTCTCCCCTCCCGCCCACACCCGGTACTTCCCTGCCTCCTCCCAATTCCCCCCTGGGATGGGGGCTTAGGAAACATTTCCTGGCTGATAGGGTTTGCAGATGACCATCCTGTGCAACAACCTTCCGCTGGTCGGTGGGGCTAGAATCCCACCCATTCCCCCATCCTGGTCTCTTCAGGCTTTGAGGGACTTACCCAGGGGTCATCGCTGCCTTTGCCCACCTTCCCCCCGCTGGCAAGGGAGCTCCAGTGGTCCTAGACCCTGGGTGGGCACGCAACCTCTTTAGGTTGCTTGCTGGGGGGGGCGAGGCTAAAGCCTCCCAAGAAACATTCATAAAGTGGGCTAAATCATGAAGGGTCCCAATAGTCTACCAATATAACACAGTAGAAGCACAGAAGAAAGGTTTAAAGGAAAAAGGCTTAAAGGAAACCAGAAGGAAATCTGATAAACTTAATGAAAATTAAAATGTTACACATCAAAATTTGCAGGAAAGAGTTAAATTAGTGAATTAGAGCATTAGATGATTACACTAGAAGAGGGGAAATGTCTCATATTTACAGGCTCGTCTCCCACCTCAAAAATCTAGAAAAAGGAGAATAACCCAAAGTAAGCAGAAGAGGAAGACTGGACATGCTAAAAATAAAAGAAGAAATAAATGAAAAAGAAAACAGAAAAACAATAGCAAAATTAGTAACAACAATGCTGTTTTTTTTTTTTAAAGATCAGTGCAAGAGACAAAAATAACATACTATATATGACCTTGCTGACCTTATTTATTACTTCTGAAAGTGCTTTTATATATCTCAAGAAATAACATAAATCAACTCTCACCACAGTATTTGCAAATAGTATGATTTCTTCCTTTCTGATCTGTATGCATTTTATTTCTTTTTCTTGACTTATTGAGCTGGCTGCATTCCCAGCACAATGCTGAGTAACAGTGATGCACCAGCACTGACTCCTTGTTCCTGACCTTGGGTGTAGGTTGGTTGGGGGGGGGGGAGTAGATATTCAGTATCTTACCACCAAGTATTATGTAGGTGTATGTCTGTAATAAAGAGGATCCTATACTTCCAAAATACAAACAACAATGTAAACCAACATTGCCTCAATAATCAAAAACAAACAAACAAGCAAAAACAAAACAAAAATAAACAAAAAGACTACATGTTGATATGGATCAGGAGACTGTACTAATATTCTTTCTGAGAGTTTTCATAATACACAATTATAAATTTTCTAGTTTTCCTGCAACAATTGGTATGATGAGAGAGGTTTTTTTTTTTCTCTCTAGACTATTGCTATGGTGGTTCAGATTGATTAACTTCGGATTATTAAACAACCTTCACATTTATGTTTTAGGTCCTGAATTATCACAGTATATACTCTTATAGTTTAAAATTAAAATGGTGAAGCAATTTAATTATAAAGTGGGATAAAATTGTGAAGAATTTCTCAAAGAGAATAAATGAATGATCAGTTAGGAAAAGTATTCAGTATTACTAGCTATTACAGAAATGTGAATAAATAATACAAAGAGACATTATGACACAATTATTAGAAGAACTGGAATAGGAAGAGTTAAAATATAAAATGCTGGTAAAGATTCAGAGAACATGGATATTTCATATATTACTGGTATATATATATGGTACAGCCACTCTGGAAAATTTGTAGTTCCTTTAAGAAGTAAAATACATTTATGATACAACTGAGCAATTGTTCTGCTGAGCATTTACTTCAGAGAAATGAAAATGTATGTTCATATAAAAGAATGTATATTCTTATTCAGAACAACTTTACTTGTAATAGCTCCCAACTAGAAAGAACCAAGATGTTCCTCAATTAAGGAATGTTTAAAGAAATGAGAGTAAACTCATAGAATATTACTTAGAAATAAAAAGGATCAAACTATTGATATATACAACAACTTGGGTGGTTCTCTGAGATATTATGTTCAGAGAAAAAAGTTAAAGAGAAAATAGCAATGTCATCTGTTTTCTGATTCCATTATATAATAACCTTTTAATACAGAGAGATGAAAAATAAATTAGCAGTTGTTAGGATTCAGAAGTAGTGGGGAAAATTCTGGATAAGATGAGAAAGAAGATTCAGGGTGGTGGTGATGGACTAGTTCTGTATCCTGATTGTGGTTACAAAGAATACAGGCAATATGATAAACTTGTTCAAAGAGAGGAAGATGGTTCTAGAAGCCTCTGGTTAAATGTTCTAACTTAATTTCCAGAAACAAATTTAACAGAAAGTGGGTCAAACACATTTGGAATAATCTGAGCAGAATGAAGAATGTGAAGTCAATTCCATCTGATCACTGGTTTCTCTGTACATGAAGATTCACTGAAAATATTGGGATAACTTTCATAGCTTTCAAAACACACTCATATTAAAAAGTGTTTCAAAATGCCAATCTAAGCTAATTTCCCTATTACCTTCCTGCTTCCTCAAAGATATTCTGTAGTCTTGAATTTGTCCAACAGTTTAGTCTCCTGCACCAAACTGGCTTTATTTGAGAACAGCAACTAGGGCCCAACTCCCAAATCTTCTGAGAAGTAGTATATGCTCTGTGACTCACCAAGTCTGCCGAAGACATATCACACTGGCTTTTGATTTACCATCTTTTCTTGTTGTAGCCCCTCAGCCTGTTAAAGCAAGCAGCACACTCAACTAACTAACTCTCCCCACAGTGTAAATGAAAGAGGGCCATGGATTCCCATTCTATGGTGAGTTTTAAGTTTATCCATAGGATTCAGAACCCATTCCCAACTCGTGTGACATTTTCAGTTCAATAGGTTTTCCTACCTGTTCTAATTAAATTGGTACTCATGGTTGCTGACATGTGCAATGTACGGAGAGGAGACACAGAGGAAGACAAAACTATCAGCATTGCTGACCACTGTTTTAACGGTAATTATTGACAAAGTGGAACCACTTAAGGGGGTACTGGCAACCTCTGTGAGCATTAGCCTTACCCAGATTAACCAGTGCAAACTTGATAAAATTATCGTGATTATCAAGGACATGTCATACTTAGGAATATATCCGTGCCACTGAAAGAGATATGGCATCTTTAAATTACTGGGTAACGTAGATGAAGAGCTGGAGCCCTGCCAAAGTAAAAGTTGTAAAACTGGATTGATTTTTGCTACAGCTTGCTAAGGGTTCCCCAGAGCCAGTGGGCAATGTTCAAATATAATAATTGATAGCCTGAAAAAATATTTTTGATAAGTGTGCAGAGCCCTGCCCGAGATGAAGTGAGCCTTTGTGTTTCCTCAAACCCCGCTACCGAAGTGTACCAGCTCCATGCCACAGCTGCTGGGCTTCTGATCAGAGCCACTGCTTTCAACAGCACCTTCCCTACCTCCCTAGTCCACTCTCTTGTGCTTCTACCTCCTCCTGCCTGCATTGCAGCTTTCTCCAGCTGTAGGGAAAATGGTCCTAGGCTTCAAATAGGGGCATTTGTTAAATGCTGTTGTGGAAAAGTAATTACCCAACAATCAGACCTGTATGTGTGGGGGGAAACGCATTCGTTAATACCACCTTCGTAATCCCAGGGGGCAGAGGGCTTCCAGTTAATCTGACCCCTTTCAGTCTTGCCTTGGTGAACTGACCACCCCAAGCTGTGAGTGTGTGTGTCTAAATTGCTCGGGATTCAATTGAACACATTAAAATTTAAAAAGGATTTAACTGAAAATTTTCAATAGCTTCTGAGAAGGGGCATAATTTATTAGCTTGGAGTAAATTAAAATCTCAAGCAGGGGTAAAGACTTCTAAGATTGCTTTAATACATTTTATATGCTTTCAAAAGAAATGTTCTTTTAAATGGTCCAAAAATCAGCTAATTTTGTCCTATTTAGCAAATTACCTCCTAAGGCCACAATGTTGAAAAATTTAACAATTATTTTTTTTAAGGGAAAAATAGAGGAGGAGTGAAAAAAAAATCGTACACCTTCCATGGGAAACAACCAAACCCTAAATTGCTATGTCTTTTATATACCACAGTCAGGAATTTTTTTCTTTCTTAATTCAAAAGTCAGTGAAACATTTGCATTACCTTCTGCCAGGCCTCACTGGGGACTTTTTTTCCCACATGGTGATTGTAGGTAGAGGAGGGTGTAAGGTTAATGGAGGGGCATTGGAAGGCTAAATCCCCATACGCTGTGCTGATAATTTATACCTTTATTTCAGACCACATTCACCTGTGGAGCAGCAAGGCCACAAGGTGAGTTGAACTTGTTGCCCTATTCAGCCCAGAGGCTGTCCCTTTCTGACAGGAGATTTCTCCTTCTGAATTATCTATGTAATAAAGACTCCTTTCCAGCTCCAACTGACATTCTGAGACTGAGGGAGAAAAACTTGTGTTTTCTTCATCTCTTTCCTTCCTTCACTCTTTTGTTGTGATGACAAAGAGCAGTTTGTGGCTTGTATTTTGGAGCATTTTCTTCATGTACTGTGACCAACTTCTCTCTTGTGGTTCACTGGGGGCTGTATTTCCTCTTCCTTGGACTGGAATGCCCAGATGGAAAAATAAACTTCCTTTTCCTAAGGCGTGCTGCTGATGACACCTCAGAGTGGAGTGGATGAGGGGGTTAGGGGGAGGTGGACACCTGGTTGGTCTTTCTGTGCACTTCCGATATGGACTGACTTAAAGACATAGCTTTGATATTTTACAGTCTCTTAGAGTCAGGGTGAATCTTGTGATTTTATTTGTCTATGTATCTAATCACTTTGTGTATCCATCCATCCGTCCGTCTGTCTGTCCGTCCATCCATCCATCTGTTTATTTATCTTCTATCTAGTATATCTAGTCTTATATAATTAAAGACCAGACAGATAAAGAGAAAATGAAGAAATGAACAATATGAACTAGTTGATATATTCTTTCTCGTTAAGAATTTTGAAGAGTGTACATATAAGTGAGAATCTTAAAGAACAAATTCATAGGAGAAGAGATCAGATGTGGTTACCAGAAGTAGGAAGGGGCAAGGGAGGGGAATTTGTGTAAAGGTGTTAAATGGTGGAAACCCAATGCTAGGATGGAACACTCATCATCATGACTCTTCTGTGGTGTGCACGAAAACTGATAAGACAGTAGGTTCTCAGAGTATCTGTTCTTTGTTGTTATTATTATTGGACACACATGTGCACAAAAGCAGAGCAGACTTCTTAGTGTAAATGATCTTTACTAGAATTATTGTGCTTAGAAAGAAAAGAATATTCTAAAATAAACACCCCAGTTTGCCATCCCATTGTGGGTAAATGCTCAATCAAGCAGAGTTGGTCCCAATCAGGTCACTGAGACCTGAGATCTTGAGCCTAGCTAGGCACTTTCCTGTGGGCAACCATAGGTAGTGGGTGAAAGGGCCCAGGATAGTCTGGAACAGAAAGAGAAAAATCAAAGCACAAATCAAGGTCATGCCAACCTCCCACATGTCTCTCACCTATATTTCTTCCAAGTTTCTCTACCTATTTCTCCTCCATGTATCTCCTTTAAGTTTCCCAAGTCTTTGGTGGCAGTCCAAAGTCAAGAGGCAAGCTGACCCTTCTCCAAATGACTACCCAGAGTCCACCTGCCTTTCATGTTATATAGCTTCACTTGGTCCCTCATCTCAGCCCTCTGATTCCTGGAAGCTAGTCCAAAGGGCTGTGTGTAAATCAGGGTGGAAAAAACGATGACTCCCCCTTTAAGGAGATGTCTGCTACAGAGACCTGCCATGAAAACATCCTCTATACAGCCTTTGACTTACATATTCTTATGGTGCCCCATCTCTGTAGAACTCACTTCTATCTAGGGCTCTGACAAGAAAATAAAAGATAACCCCCAGGATTTTAGACCAATCTGAGGTCTGAAATAATCACCCAATGGAAAGAAGTAAAATGACTTTTGTGGTTGGTTGATCCATAGGGCATTTGAAAATGTGCATGCTTAGAGAACAGAAGAATAAATTATATGAATTTCAATTTTAACAAACTCCTCTTATGTAAAATTTTGTAAGTCAGAATAAGAGAGGCCTTGTTTACAGAAATTAGCCTTAAGTACCAGAGATTTACTTACAAAGCATGGTAATTATCCTCAGGGTTTCTTGATGCTCTTTATAGTTCTCTGCTTCTAATTCATTAATATCAGTTACTTTTTTATTTTTTCCTTTGGATTTGGTCTCTTTTAACTTTTCTCATGTCTCATTTGAAATCATTAATTTTGACTCTTAGTTAATTGTATATTTTGTACTATGCTATATTTTATATTTTAAGTGGTTTTCCTTTATTCTTTCCAATCTCCAGGTTTACTACTTTTGACACATTTCTTTATTTCACACCCTGTCTTCCTTCCTGAATTGAAAAACTTCAGGTTCCAGAAAACCGGATTCTGTAATACATTCTTTAACAAACATTTTTGATGAAAAAAAAAATCAAAAAACCAAAAAACCTAAGCTTTTAACATGTCAATTCTCTCCCAGAAAAACAGGGCATTTTAACTATTTCTCTTTCTCCTATCTTACATGTTATTGTTGATTAGTTTTAAAAATATTTGTTTTTAAATTCTTCCAATTTAGGTTTACTTTTAACTTTTTATGTCAGCTTAGATTATATTTACTTACAGATTTGCCAAATACTTGAAATATCAGTGCTTTTTGTAATTTACCTTTCTCTTCTTCATTCAATTTCTTTGAAAAGTGTGCTTAAGCATTTTTTTGCATAAAAGTCAGAGATAGCATATGGTATTCTTTGAACATTCATCTAAAATATCTTTATTCCTATTTTTACATAGTAGTTTAATCATATCTCCAAGCTAGCCTTCTTTATTTTGGCCTCTATTGTATGTAAGATGACACTTACAGTTAGTATGTTGTGTTTTCTTTGTGGATATCTCTTTACTTTCTAAACCTTTTAAAATTTTCTTCATGTTTTTCTGATTTTATGCTGATGTGTTTAGTTGTGGCCATATTGCTATGTGCTTAAGAGTTGAGGTGTTCATCTTAATTGAATCCTGATGGTTTTATTCCAGTATGGAAAATTATCAAGTATTTTCCTTACAAATGTCCTCTTTAGTTTTTTTCCCAATTGTTGGAATGCTTATTAATGAAGGTTAGACTTATTTTGTTGTTTAACTCCTTTTTAATGCTACCTCCATTTATTCCACATTCTGAATTATTTTTTCATATTTGTTTCCCAGCTGTCAGCTCACAGTTTGCTATGTTGTTTATTACACCCACTAGTTTTCAGCATACTTATAACTATAATTTTAGCTTCTGGAATATCTAAAAATGTTTACTTTTATAAAATCCTATTTGTCTCTTTTATTCTTTGACTATAATATATATCTTTAAAAAGTCTTCATACATTTTCAACTGAATATTTTCTACTATTTATCTTATTGTTCTTTTATTGGTATTTTAATTCTGTATCTATAATTTTCCTTGAGTGCATCATTTTTTTTTTTTTTTTTTGAGGCTAGGTCTTGCTATTTTTGCCCGTGGAACCGCAGGTTCTCGTTGCCCGGGGTACCACAGACTCAAGCAATCCCCAGCCTCAGCTTCCCAGGTAGCTGGGATTACAGCGCGCACCACCACGCCCAGCTATTTTTTTGGAACTAGGTCTCACTATGGGCCCCAGGAGGGACTCGAACCATGATCCCTAGCCCCGGCCGCTTCATAGGCTGAAGCTTACAGGCACGAGCCACCGTGCCCGGCCTCTTGAGTGCATCATTGAGGTCTTTGTGGAGTTATAAGTGTGGAAGTGTCCACATATACCTCTGAATTGCATATCTGTCCCTAATGCCAGTTTACTCTTTCATTCCTTCAGAATTTTTGGGATTTCATAATACAGAGTTTTAGATTTGTTATTTAACCTGGGGTCCCCAAAGCCCATGGGTAATAATATATATTTGGAGTTTCCATTTTTTTTCACCTTTGCTTTTCTCTTCTATAGCTAAAGGCAGAAGGAAAGTTGCATTACTGTTTCTCAGACTGTTGAATGGAGTTTTTCATTATTTGTTTTATGGCTAGGCAACTATTGATAACTTGAACCTTAAAAACAAACAAACAAACAAACAAACAAACAAACAAACAAACCCTAGCTTCTTCCCATTCTCCACCCTGTTCAGATGAAGGACTTTCTCACTTTATTCTTAATGAGTATTCAGCTCCCAGATAAAAATCCAGGGTTTACATGAAGAAGTACACTACAGTAAATAGTGATAAGTGATGACAAGAGCTCATGGTTTCTCATGGTCTGTGTTCTTATGAATCTGTCTATGCATTAGAATGTTTTCAAAGTATGCTTATATTTATATCAGAGGTAACCTCCTCACAATGGCTGGGTCTATCATGCTGCTGATGTTTTGCACTAGTAAATAGAGCAATTAAGGCTTTTATTCTTTGGTTATTACAAAGAACTTAGAGCTGCTATGTGGTCACTGAATTTTGGAACATTAATTTGATGGGGAACTTCTACATGAATTTTAGCAGGAGAGTGATAAAAAGTTTTCTTTTTGTTAATGATTCATCAGTTATGTACTTAATGTGCCACTATTCTAAACCCCTTACTGTAATAACTAATTTAATCCTCACCAAATGTTAAACTTTGGATACTGTAATGTAGTCCATTTGAGTAAATGTGTTTCACTAGTGGTTAAGCCCTTTTCAGAGGGAGGTGGCTTGTCCAAGGTAACTTGGTTAGAAAGTCTTGTGGTAGGATTTAAACCTCAATAGTCAACCTACAGAATTCAAATTGTAGGTGTTGACAGGAGTATTAATAATAACAATAATTGTAGTAATTGTTAACATTGATCAAACTCAACTGTATTCCAGGAAATTGTTGTAAAGCATTATATATCAACTTACATGATCACAACAATCCTATTAAGGTCAATATTAACCTTAATATATGAATAAAAAATGGAGAAATAAGCTAAAAGTTTCCTAGTTTATAGATGGTAGATTTGCATTTTGAAATGGATGACAAACTCTAGAACTTATCTCATAACTCACTTTTAGTGCTGGGAAAGATCAAAGGCAAATTAGTTGTGTGCTCAGTTGCTTCAGTAAAGAAATGACTAGAGTTTGAATTCTGAAATGATGGTAAAGGGAAGGGAGGAGGGACTGATACAAAACTACAAAGGAGTCTATTTGACTCCATGTGTAGCTCTTCCTTTTGACCTCAGATATGCATTTTCAAGTTGATTCATCAGAGAGGATCATCCCTGACCTCTAGATTGTAGTGCTTTTACCCAAAGCAAGACAGGAGATTTGTTTGCATATTTTCCACCATAAAAGAAATGAAGGTGAAAATTTTTGCTCAATTCAGCTATTATTTCTCTAATATTTAAGCAAGACTTTGCTGATTAATTAAATCAAGAACATTTGTGGTTTTCATTCATTTCCATGCAGTGAAAGGCACTTACAGAATGAAAGGCATCTTGTCAGTCTTTTAACATTCTTCTTTTAGGTTACATATTTTCTAGGAATGCAAAACTCAGTGACAATTTACAATCAAAATTCACAGACCATGCATGTTTTGAGCATCATGTTTTCTCTCCTTTTAATATAAAGGTGAGTTACCTCATCAACCCTCCCAACTCATAATCAGTGGAGTATGAGAGATTTGCTGTGATCTATTCAAACTCTTACATAGCTCCTCCGTCTGACCACAGACATGCATTTTCAAGACAGGTGGTCTGTGCTGGGAATAGTCTGGGGACATCAATGAGACAAAAGCTAAGTGGCCCACTTGGGCACTGAACCTCTAACCTTCATCTCATTAGTACAAAACTCTAACCATCTGAGCTTACCCGCCACAGACTAATGATGTGAGCATGGAGGCCCAGCCACATCAATCACATTTTCTGAAGCAAAACTCACTACCCTGAAAGTAACCAGAAGAACCATCCATATAGATCTGATCATTGAGGGAACACAGAATTGTCCTAATGGATGGCTGGAGTACTTCTTTCCTTGGTGCCATCCATTCATCATACCCATGTCCAAAAGGGAATGAACGATTCTAAGGATTGACATCGATTCTAAGGATTGACATTGGTTAAGTCAGCTTTTATGAATGTGCCTCTCCTCCCATGTTCTATACTCCAGTTTGAATGAAGATCGTGATTTTCATACCTCAAGCAGTAAAGACTTGAAAGTTCTTCAGTTCAGTTGAAAGTTCTTCTCATAGGTAAATGTTTATTGTTTACCAGTAAAGGCTGAGGCATAACTCAAATGATCTTTAAACTTCTGAAATTTCATATAAAAAGATGTAGTTTATGCAAAATTGCATAATTATTTTCTTCAGTGAAAATCCATAATTTCTTTAGGTTCACAAAGTAACTGTGACTCAATGCTTATGGTGTGGGTTCTTAAAGAAAGAAACCAAAGGGGAAAATATCAAATTTGCCACAGAACTGACATACATATTTATCATAAGTCTTCTGCAGGTAAGAAACTACTTGTATTATTTTTAGTGATGAACAGAAGTGAACGTTGATAACATGGGAAACATACAGAGCACCTGATTACCTGAGGTTGATGATATGCATGTTTTGCAGAGGCAACTGTTTGTCTATAGATTGTATGAGCTATCATGCCTCTTATCTAAAGCCAGTAATGAAGAATTTCCATGAGAGTTTGTACACTGACATTAATATTCTAGAACCTGAAATGAGACATCTGCACAAGTAGTTCACAGGACTTGCTTGCTGGCCATGTTCTAATTTGTTGAAAATTATTACTCATGTAGCTTACAAATTCTACATTTCAGGAAAGGGAAAGGGAAACCAATTCCCAGACTTCTGCTTTTTACTAATACATATTCTAGAAAATTCTCAGAATGATTGAAATGTTGGAATATGTAAACATTTGGCATCATTGTATCACAGAAGACTATGGTAGGAGAAAACTAATTGCCAGAAATGAAAATAGTTCTGCTTCCAGTAAGTCTGCACCTGGAGAGCAGAAAGCCCTTTTTAGACATGATCTCATTGAAATTTGAGCACAGCCCCTCAAGAGAGTCTCAGGTTATTATTACACTTTTATAAATGGCAGTAAGTAACAGAAAGAGAAGTTTAAGGAAATGACACAACCATAATTCTAGGGATTAGGATTTGAACTCTGATCATCTCCATAGTCTTTTCTCTAAGATAGCTGTCAGTAAACTGTGATGCATGGGTCACTTCTAATCTGCTGCTTTTCTGGTAAATAGAGCTTTATGGGGACAAGGTCACTCTCGTTTGCTTGCATATCTTTGATGCAGAGGTGAGTGGTGATCTCTCTCTGAATCACACATGACTGGGGACCAGGCAAAGTGAAATTCAGGTATCACAAATTATTAAACATGTTCAAATGATGACAGCCAAGCTTTGCGCCAAGCATAGGACTTCCGAGCACTCATCTAGCTGCCTAGCTCTCCTGCCCATGAAACCAGTTCTGGGACTACAAAGTTCATGCTGTTACTGTAGCTGCACCCCATATTCTCGTACTAGCCTATGATAAAACTTCACTGATCCATAGACAAGAGAAATGGTTGAGGTTCCCCAGAAAATCTACTCTTTAGCTTAAGAGTCTATTGTTTAGGATTCTTTTGGTGTTAAAATATGTTTTTGATGAAATGGTAGGAAGACTAGATGGTAGACTTGTGTTTGTCTATGTTGTTAATTGGCAAAATAAAAAGTTTATTACCTATATCAAGGATCTAATTAAAAAAGAATTACTGGTGTAGTAGTTAATAGAAGTACATGTTAATTGGATTGAAAAAAACACACATGGTGTTAAGTAAAACACACAGTGGAATCTAAAGAGCAATATCATGTAATACAAAAAAAGAATATTGTGTTTATAATGTTTGTGCATGTCAAGGATATGTACCAAATGTTGCGAGATGGCGGGAGATGAGGATTGGATTGAGAAAAAAGATAAGGGAAAATCATAAAATAAGACAAGGGAAGGACATTGTACCTAGTAACAATCATAATACTCCTTCACTGAGAATCAATTAACTGAACTTTCATCATTCTGAGCTCCAAAACACATACCACTCCCCTCCCCTCCTAAGATTGAAGTTCCATATATCAATATAGAAAGCCCCCACTATCCTACCACTTCTCAGACTGACATGAAGCCAGAATTCCAATAGCACTTTTTGTTTAGCAAAGTAATTTCTCATTTACTAGCTCTTTGGATCTTTGAAACACCTTATTGCTGTTGATGTTGTTATCCTCATTTTACAAACAAGGAAACCTGAAGCTCAGAAAGATTAAGGTAATTGGCTAATCAATGAAAACATGGCAGAATCTAGATTAAGAGCCTGGTCTGGATTTCCTTCTTATATATATATATATATATTTTTTTTTTTTTTCAGTTTCTTCCCCAAGGTCATCTTCCTGATGGGACAAGGTCATTTAGCACAATAAAGGAATATTTGCTATTATGAAAAATCTGTTGGTGGCATTTTTGAATACACTTACAAATAAAATATTCTGTCCTGGGGACCTCTACCTGTCTTCTTCCTTATTGTTATTTTTCTCATTCTAACACCTGAGTTATGGGGCCAAAAAAGTCTCTCGGAGATGAATTGATTTTGGTCCAGTAGGTCATATGTCAAATGATCATGGAGAAGAAATGATTTATGCTTTAAGTCATCAATTTCTGTTCTCTAAGATTCGTTAGTGTACAAGGTAGGTTTGCAGTCTTGCAACTAAGCCATTCTTGCTCTTGACTATGTCAGATCTCTCCCAATGCATTGTAAGGTTTTCCCTGTTTTCAGGAAAGCAGCAGCCTTGTCCCAGTGAGTACTTGAAGCTTGCTGTAAAGTTTTCTTTTAGTTGCCCTTGTGTAGACTACTTAAAACAAGATTCTTTTGTATTTCCTTCAGAGACTATTCCCCCAATTTTAAACATAATTGTTTTGTATTCCTTTTGTATTTTATATTCTCCTACCTTCCACTTTCTCTTAAACATTCCATGGCATCTCTAGTTGCCAACTGCAATAGGTTCAATCAAGGATTTTCAAAGTGTGGTCCTTGGATAAGCAGCATTAGCACACTTGGAAATGGTCAGAAATGCAAATGATGAAGTACCACAGCAAACCTACCAGATTAAAAACTCTGGGATGGGTACTATATTCATATTTAGTAAATCCTCTAGAGGATTTTACTACATGTTGAGATTTGAGAATTATTTTTCAACACTCTCTTTTTATTCCCCACTGTGTATGGAAATAATTTCTAGCCATATTCTTGTTGGGTGTGGCCATATGACTTGCTTTGATCATTGGAATGTTAGTGAGTGTGTTTGTGTGGCTTAGGCTGACCAGCCTAAGTGTGGCCAGCCTTAAGTGTGTTTGTGTGGCTTAGGCTGACTTTAGTTCTAGAAAGAAGGTGCTTGATGATCAAGAGACTGGCATTACATGGAGTAGGTAAGTTTTGCTTGTTTCAGAAAAGAAGGGAAATCAGAAATAAACTCTTCAGATGCCTGTCTCCCTCTCTGCCTAAACTCCACATTAGGAAGCAAACACTTGTCTAGTGAGTGAGCAGTCCTGGCACATTCATCAACACACATGGAGCTAGAGCACAGGTGCAAACAAACAAACAACAAATAAATGGAGAAAATATTATTTCCAGTACCCAATTTTCTTTATAAAACTTTAGCCCTCTTCCAGCAGCAGACCATCTTTAATTCCACCTCTCCTAGACATGGATAAGTTTGTGACTCATTTGGAAGAAAGAGAATTCAGTGGAAATAGTGTTGTTGACTTCAAGTCTAGATCCAAAAAGGCTTCATAGATTTTGCTTGGTTACTGGAATACTTGGCCTTGTAGTCTTCTGTTGTCAGATAAATGGTCCGTCTGTCTTGAGATAGTCATGCTGTAAGGAAGTCCAACTAGCCAGCTGAAGAAAGACCACTTTGGAATACTATGGAACTATATAAAATAAAATGAGCCCAGAAAGTTCCTACTATTAGATATTTAGCAACTGAAGAATAACTACTGAGACTGTTAGTCAGGAATCGTCACCTGCAGAAACATTCAACATAATAAGATCGTTGCTGCTTTAAGTGACAACATTTGGAGTAATTTATTATGTTGCCTCAGATAACCAGAAAGTACTTTTGGACCAGGCATCATTTTACATGCTGAGGTCCACTGGTTTGAAAATAAAACTGCCATGCTCTAGTGAACATACATGCCAGGCAGAAAGGGAAATAAGGTTAATTGGGATAAACAACTGCCAGAGAGAAAGGATGGAATGACAAATATAATGTTTGAGAAAAATACCAATGGCCAGATGTGAACAGAACTTTTTTTTGACATTTTGGGTGAATGAGAAGAAAACACCTATGTGGAGGACAAGTATTGATCCTTTCCTACTTGTTTGTTACTGAATTGGACCAGATCAAGGAGCAGAAAGTACCAAGAAAGAGAAAAAGTAAGAGGAAAAGAAAGAAACTTTAATGCTTCACAGAAGTAAGTGCAACTACAGTGCACAAAGATGCTTTAAAACAGTTCCCAGAGAAGAATGAAATGCTGTTACAATAATTCCCCTTTTGGGGGCACTCAGGGGTCATGCTTTCTGCAGGTACTTATTGTTAAGCAGTGGGCAGAACCATCCTATTTTGTGGGTGCTTTGTGGCCAGAACAAAGGGCAAAATAAGTGTATACTTCCCACTACCTGTCACACATAATTTATAGCAGTTTAATCTCCCTACTTGTCTCGCTTGTGAATTTCTTACAGAATTATTTAATGATGTGAGTTCAACGGGCAATTTTAAAATCTACTTAATTTACCATCTCTATCCTCAGTGATGCAGTAAGGCTGCATACCATACTGCAGAGGTAGCAGCCTGAATCGAGAGAAAAACCATTCAATACCTGATAATTAATACTTAGGGGGACTTCAACACTCTATCCCTGGACCCCAGTAACTATGACAGAATGCCAGAGAATTTCACAGATCAAAGAAAGAGTGAATAACACTAAATAAACAACATCAGAATATCATATCCCAGTCTTAAAATGACCCTGTGACTTTAGATGCACTATAATGTGAAGAGAATGAGTTTTACAGGGCAAATACAATTGCAGCAAAAGAGTAGAGGATGTAATCTTAAATTGAGTCAGTAGTCTGGAAAAGGAGACAAAAAGAATATGCCTAGTAGCACTGGGGAAACTTGTTACTGTAATAACTGACATTAGTTAATATATTAAATTATATTAGTAAATTAGGAAGACTGTGCATATTTGAGATTCTTCTGAATGGACCAATCAGGTTGACTGACAAAGGATAGAGTTGATGGGAGTGAAAGACTGCACAAACTGGTGTTAGAGTCCTAGGCTAGCAGATAAGATCTTATTCACAGTCACCTGCTCTTCCCAAGACATTTTCTTATCAAAGTGCTGGCAAAGCTGAAAGAGAGCAAGATGGGTCTTACCCACAGGTGAGACATTCCACTCCTCCCAGGAAACTTACAGCAAACAATTTCAGAGCATTTGTTCTTTGCAGGGGGGCAGAGCAATAGGTCACAGTTTCAAATCCAGATTCACACTGCAGGAATTCACTCTCACCAGGGGAGACTTCAGACCACGGTGAAAAGACTTTCAATCTCAGCTCCATTCCTAGCAGAGGAACTTCCAGTACTTGCAGTTGATGCTCACCCTTGACAGAAGGAAAAGGTAGACACATACCAGGGCTTCCTTTCCTCATTTTGAGATGTGTGGAAATGGTGGGAATGTGTTTAGTCATATGGATAGAAAAGCTGCAGCCACCAATGTCATCCTCTGAACCCTTTCACAAGCATGAAATTCAAACTGGAGAGAGAGGAGAGAGAAAGAGACTCAAATTAGTATCCAAACATGCCTCTGTTTCCTAATGCTCATTCAGACAGAGGTTCAATGGCTGGAAATTATTGAAATGAGACAGATGTCAAGGGGATGCTGAAAATGCAGCTACAGTAATTGTGTGCCTTTAGTTTTGGGATCCTTGTTAAATCTTAATGTTGTAAAGAGTGCTAAGGCACCTTCTGGAACAACTTTTGAATGTTGTCACCAAGTGGGAAACAGGCACAGAGTTGAAAGCTCTGGTGTCACTGGGAGCTGATGCTAAGCAGTCTTTTCATTATCATTAAATTTCAGTGTCCCTGTTGTCCCATTACCTCAAGCATCATTCAGGGTGCTGCTGGACTCATTCTCTCCCTCCTACCAATGTTTCCACTCTGCTCCACCCATCTCAACTGGTCAGTTTTGATTTATATTGCACAAGAAAAAAAAAAACAACAACACAAAAAGTGGTTTTCCTCTTGATTCCTCAGCTGAATACGATCAAGGTCATTTTTCACTTTCCAAACCAACAGAGGTCATGCAGCTAAGAGGTCACACAAGTTTATACTAGGGCTTTCATTGTGACTCTTGCTTTTGAAAAGGTAGTCCAAACCAAGGCAATCTTGGTCCTGAAGTAGACTGGAGGTGGCCAGAGGTTTAACACAAGTGTTTAGAAAGTCTGTAACCCAGGATGCCTCATAAATAAGGACCACCATATTTGTTGGTATAGAAGTTCTGTAATATTTCCTGCTTTAGAAGCAGGTGAGGAGGGCATTCAGGGTGGCAAACTGAGATTGATTATAAAACTAGAACTTTCTTTCATGAAAAAATGACTTCTTATTCAGGTAGGATATGTGACCAGGTACAAATAAGACTTTATGAGGGAACTCTTTGTGTTCTAAAATAGCACTGATAAAAATCTGGGCATTTCCTGACTTAGTGCTGTCCTTGGGCAAGGGCTTGTTCTGTTTTGTCACTCACCTGCTTCTCTACCATCCAAAGGCAGCAAAAGGCCTTTAGACTATCCTCTTTAGACTATCCTCTAAAGAATGCCAGCACTTTACAAATAACACTCACCCATTTACGCTTTTAATTTTTTTTGAGGCATTCCATTTATTGTTTTATGTTAAACATGGAACCTCAGTTAAATATTGAAAATAATGGAAGAAATAAAAAAGACTTGCTTAGTTTTCATCTGACCTCACTTTATTTGAATAAAGTTGTACAAATAACAGAATGGTTTTTGTAAAAGTTTGTTAACCTTTACCACAGAGAGAGTATGAGACTATTACTTAGACTATATAGGTTTTATCCCCATGTCTTCTACTAACATCCTCACAAAAATAAAAGACTAAAAATAATTCGTCACATGTTACATCAACTTCTGATGATTTCAGGTATTTTGATGTGCAAAATTCTAAGTCTGTATAAAAATAGTTAAAGATATACATATATATGTTTTTGACTTCACAAATGAAATACTTCATATTTTATACTATCCATTCTTGATGAGAGAACAACCTCACAGCTGAATTAGGGTGTCTTCCAAGCTGTCTATCTGGTTTGTTTGATTTCTAGCATAATTAGAAATAAAAAATATGTTTGATAATCAACATACAAGGGATTTTATTATAAATTGTAATAAACTGGCAAAACTCAGAACTGATGTGGTAAGTAATTTTTACAAACCAATATGGCACGTGGGTTGGTTAGTTCACAGGGATGATTGTGAACGCCCCATGGATAATCTGCTAGTCACATCACTTGAAGATGATGTGACCGTTTTAACTTTAAGTTAGAACTTTATAATCCACTAATTGGTTCAAATTTAAGTCCACAAAATATTTTTAATTGCTATTGAGCTAAATGATCTATGTGTTTGAATTGTATTTGGTTGCCAACAATTCTTAAATAATAGAATGGCGGCGCACTTTTCTTAGAAGTTCACCTCAACATCATTGTCAAAACATCAGTTTAAAGGTAACTTAGATACTATCTATTGTTACTGCAAATTCATGGACTTTGTACTCCTCTGACTTGCTTCCCCCCCCCCCCCACACACACACATAAGGTTAAAAAAAAGGTGTAAAGATGCTCAGAAAAGCTTGGTTTTGGAAAAGATTGGAATTCAGGTTCTAGTCATCAAACATGATAAACAGCACTAGGCATTAATGTGGAAACAGATTGAGTTTTTTAATGGGACATCAAATAAGACTTTATTAGCATCTATTAGGTTCAACCTAAAAGCTCAGGAAATAGCATTAATGAGCATAATATATCAGTATGTCTGTTATTAAATAACAGTATCCCTTAAAACTAGCAAGCCATATAGTACTTTATACTTTTTTACCTTTATCTTTAGAATTAGCTGACATTCTATCCTGTTACACTGGCCTTACTATTAGTAATAGTGAACCAATTTATAAACCCATTAGTGACACTTTTTCCAGAAGATAAAAACAGTCAAAATTATCTGGCAGCAATTAATCTTAATGGCTGTATGCAGTAAACAGCAATGGGCTAATTCCAGCTCTGTCAGCCCCATCAAACAATCCCGCATTAGGCAGCTTTTCAGTGATCCATTAAGCATATTCAGAACAACAACAAATTCAATGCTGAAGGCATATGCACTAAACATTACAACAGTGATCTTCTGAAGCCATCATTATCTCTTAAATAGTACTTCCCCCATGTATTATCATTATGCTGTACATTAGAAATACTTTGATTAAACTCCCTTAATTCATAACAGACAGCTGCAGACCATTTATGCAGTTAATCTCAACACAACAGCTATTGAGGAAATATAACAAATGAAGGCTGTAAACTGGAAGTCATTACTATGAAAGATACTGGTTTTCCAGCCCTGTTAGAGCAGAGTGCATCATAGGGATGGGCTTTGGGCCTACAATAATGGGGATGAAACTGTTAATGACCTATCACTTTCTCAGTAACATCTGTCCTTAGGGTGGTTAGACTGTAGGCAATGCATGGGACAAGTTTAGGCAGGACCTCATTCCCTGGGCTTTGACCAACCCAAGGTTTCTACCAAACGGGATCAAAGCTATGATCAACCTCTATTTTCCAGCGTGGGTACTAAGAAGTCAGCTTGGGGCTGACTATATGAATAATCTCATTGATTTCACTGCATCATTACCGTAAAGCACTAAACAATGCTCTTTTGGTGGTGGATCATCATTAGCCACAGCTTCTGATTTCCTTTTCAGCAAGTAGTGTCTTTTAAGTTTAATTCAGAGTACTTGAGTTTACATGCTTAAAAAAAAATGGTCCCTACTAAAAGTCCTCTGTAAACTTTCTTTCCTGCATGTGGTATTTTCATTTAACAATCAGAAAAATCTACTTGCAAAAAAATCCCCAAAAAACCCATCCTTCCAAATTCAAGTAGCCACACTCTGAGTTCATATTCTGCTGAGTAAAATACTCACTGATTTAATTTGATGAACAAGAAACCTGTGTAAATTTCCCCATAATATACCTTCACAAAATTTTTCCTCTTCACAGGTAGAGAAACCATAAACATGTGCATGAATGGGCTCTATGTGCCTGGCAGTTTTTCTCCCTCATATAGGGTTTATTTCAAAGTTCTAAACCACAGACACCGTGTCTACTTTTTGATGAAATTGCCAACTAATTAAACCATAAATTTAGAGTCCCCTTGCCAACTCTGACAGTGCTTTCAGTTTTCAGGGTTAGCATTGATGAATTAAATATTGATTCCAAATGTAAAGCACCGCCATTGTGGAGTGATAGGGCTCTAGCTTTCAAGGGAAAGATGAATCCCATTTTCAGGGTACGTTGATGTCAATGGCGATTTCTACAACTGTTGCTAAATCAACCTACACCTTCAGAGGATGAGGGGCCCAGGTTACTAATACTTGCTGCCCAGTTTGTAGGGGTAGATTTAGGGGATGGAGAGGACTGAGGAGGCCCCAGGTTACCTTGCTGCCTTGGCAAACCTTCCCCCCGCCCACATTGCTTTAAAAAAAAGAAATGGCAACTGAGAAAAGTTTTCTGTTAAATTTGTTTGAAAGACCTGGCTATAATGACTGTTTTCTCTGTCCTTTTTTCTCAGACTTGTATAAAGTATTTTAAGACTTTTAGACAATGCTGTGGTGAATCTTTATTGGGCACCCAGATTTCGTGAGGCCAATTTCAGCCCATTATGCAGACTGAAAGGACTAATATTTTCAAAGGTTCACATCCTGAGCCTTAGTTTCCTGCCATGTAAGTAAAGTTCCGCTACCGATTACAAAGGGCCGGATACATTTGAGAAATTATGTCCATCCTTAGAAATTCACAAACATGTCAACATAGCACAACCTCTCAAAAGTTCTAAAGCAAAGACATTTATTTCACAATGATTAACTTAGCACACCCAAACCTACCCAAACTTTGTTTTGTTTTGTTTTTTAAAATCAATTGTTAACATCTCACAGGGCACTAATTTTTTGCAGAATATATTAGGGGTATTTTTCCCCAAATTCCTGTTTGTAATATTTGTACCTCAAGATTTATCTGTGATAGGAAAGAAGTTTGTGACTTGATGAATTATATGTCCTTCTAACCTTTGTAAGACTTCGTTTAGCTTAAAGGTACTCCATTTTGATAAGAGGCAATCAGCAAATGAAATTATGTTTGCAATTCACAAATTTGTTAGCAAATGAAATTATGTTTGCATTTCACAAGTTTGCTTGACTTTGATGTGTCTTTCCATTCATTTCAAGAATCTGAGTTCAGTAAACAATGTTCATAGAGAAATTTTTCTGATTGAGGCATAAGGTTTTCTTCAACTAATGATTAGATTTTTACAACTGATGTGAAACATATGGATAATTCACAAATGTGCTAATTTACCCTGCTGTGGAACATTATCTTTAGTGACAATACAATTATATCTTGCATCTAGAGTTCTATCTGGATATATTTATATGTATGTATAGCCGCCTCTATTCAGGAAACTTTATATTATGAGCAGGTAGCTTCTAAATGCTAATTTGAAGTATGTTGCTTCGGGAGGAATCTCAGTGTACATTTTCTCAAAGGAATGTATTACAAATAGTGATTATGTTCTAGATCTAACCTATAAAGGTGTTTAATCCACTGTAACTGCACAGATGAAAAGCTACATATTATAATAAACCAAACATCAGTGTATTTGTCATGCTGGTAAATTAAACCAAGTAGAAAAATGATAAGGTGATAAAATTAACCAAGACATCCTTTTAAAGGTTTGATCGGAAATGCTAATGCTTGAGGAAATGTTTAAAACATGAGATTGTAGACTGAATTGTGTGCATGTGTACTTATGTGTGTATGTTTAGATAGCTTTTGATGAAAACTTCTAATTGCATTATTTCTAATACTCTTCCTATCTTATGTCCTCTTTTACCGTAGTCCTCCATTATAAATAGACACATGACAGAGGTCTCTGCAGGAAAAAGTGCCAAGACTTTCATATGGAATATACATGAAATAAAGAATGAGAAAGAATAGGAAAAAGATCATTTCTTATGAAATATAGGCAAGAATTGGCAACAATAGGGAAAGCAAAGTAACTTTAAGGGTGTGTGTGATGAGAGAGTTTTTGATGGAATTAGATGAGCATAAGTAGCGAAAATACAAAAAATGAAAAACTTGGCAGAACAGCTTTGTGGTGTGATTTTCTTGAAGGTAGACATTTTGAGAAGTTGTCAAGACTTGGGAGGACATCTTCCTCCAAATGCCACAAATGTCACTTGCTTGGGGTTTAGCCTCAAATATCTATATAGCACCAAGTCCCGGTTGTGGAGTTTAGTTCATGTCATGGAGTTCTAACTTCCTTTCTTTCATGAATCACGTCTGATTCTTCACTGAGTATGGGATCCGGGTATCCCAAATCTCATCAGGAAGGCTGACTTTTGTCCCTCATGTTCCATTTACCCCCAACACTTATCCTCTCTATTTGCCCCTTCTTGCCTCTTTTTTTTGTTTTGGGGGGAAGTAGGTCTTACTATTTTTACCTGTGGAACCACAGGCTCACGTTGCCTGGGGTACCAAAGACTCAGCAATCCCCAGCCTCAACTTCCCAGGTAGCTGGGATTACAGGTGCATGCCACCACGCCCAGCTATATTTTTTTGGAACTAGATCTCGCTATGTACCCCACGTGGAACTCGAACCATGATCTCTGGCCCCGGCTGTGGCTTCCTAGGCTGCCACTTATAGGCATACGCCAGCCACCATGTCCAACCCCTTCTTGCCTCTTTTTTTTTTGCCTTACTGTTGCAGCCTGCTCCTCTCTGTTCTGGGAACTGTAGGCCATCTCCTCATTTGGGTTCAGGTAAATTCATGCTGTTGTCTGTCCCATCAGTCTCCCCCAGTCCATTCTGCACACTGCATACAGACTAGACTTAATCAAGTCCAGTACGGGTTTTTGAACATCTCTCCCTCATGTCACATGCCTGACAAGGTCCTGATGTCTCTTCATGAACTTACCTTTCTTCTCTGTTTTCCTGTCCTTTTGCCTGTCCTTATGATCTCCCAGCTCTTCCTCACATTCACAATATTTACTCTCAACTCTACATCTTTGTACATCCTGGTCCCCTCCCCCAACTGTTTTTTTCCTATTAACTGCCTCCTACTCATCAATACTGAGTTCATTTATCATGTCTTTGGAAAATCTCAGTCTCTGGCTAACCAAGACGCACCTACTCACTGAATTATAATTCACTGAACTGTAATTACTTTGTTTTTTCTCACTTTGACCTGCTTGAGGACAAAGACAGCATCTTTTCTTTTGTATCATGAGCTTGTAGCCTACTCCTTAGATCATACTAGGGCCTAAAAATTGTCCATTGAATGAATGGATCAAAGAAAGTGGAAAAAGCATGGGAAGTGATCACTCTTTTTTGTTCTTTTAGCATATTAAAGAAGGACAGAATTCTTAAATAGTTAAGATTAGTTATTAGTTCATAGAAATGAACTCTACTTCTAGGAAAAAAGTTATGTGCACCATCCATGTAAAAATATTAACAAGCACTGATCTGCATGAGGTGGGATTACAAGAGATTTTATTCTACTTTTATGTGCATGGGGTGTGTTGCCTATTTTTGGTTCTTATTAAATCATGGTCATTTTTACTATAACACAAGTGTTGAGATTGTTTTTAAAAATGAAACATCTCCTTAATATGGCCCATAACTTCACAAAACATCAAACAGTGCACACTGGACCAACTACTGCTGCCCAGGGGTCTTCTGTTCTGCTCAGCTCTTCTTGGTCACATTATTTCTCTCTTTTCCTCATTTACCTCCAAGGTGTCAAGGTATGACATTTAACCTGGACTTCGTACAATTCAGTTCATGCTTGAAAATGGGGCTGCGGACCCTTCCAATATCAGTGTGACTGTGTGCTTTGTTGCATTTCTGCTGTATTGGAGTGCTGCCATTATTCATCATCTGATCCTCACTTCCTCCCAGCTTTGTGGTAGAGGAGATGCTAGCTGAGCAGGGGTTCATGTCCCCCTGTATTTCCTGGGAGAGAATCCACACACAGAAAGAATTAGGATTAGCTATTTATATACTATAAGCTATTTATTTGCTATAAGACACTGGATCTGTTTCTCATAAAGAGATAGAGTGGTTGGTTCACTAAACTAAAATAAAGGACTTTAGTCAAACTCTTCACATAACTCCCTCTAAAAGCCAAGGGTGTTCCTAATATTCCTCTAGAGTTAGGATCATTAAGATGGCACTTCTGGCACTGTGGATCAGAGGGCATAATCCACCCTATAAATGTCATTGATGGACTAGACCATTGAGTACCACTGAATGGGCCTTTCATTGCCATGAAAGTTAACAAACTCTCCTGAGTAGCAATGCAGTATTTCAAGTATTTTTCCTAACTCTACATCTAAAAATGTACTGAGGAAAATTGTTGTACTAGTCTAATGCTATTAAAGATGATCAAGAAAAAACCTAATGACACTTGAAAGAGTCTAGCCTTCTGAAGCATGCATGAAGCATGCGGTGACTGAAGCCTTCTGTTTTAATCATGCAGTTTATTGATATGCTAAATCAATTCAGTTCAGCAACATCCAGTGGGTACCTAATATATTTGTGGTCCTGTGATAGGGGCTTTGAGAACAAAACAGAAATGAAACCTGGCCTCTGGGTTCAAAGGATTTGTTGGATGGTGCCTAGAAATGAACTGGGATATACATTGTTCCTTCTTTGATAATGAATCAATAGAATGAACATTTAAATCCATTTAAAGAAAAAAAATTTTTTCTTTTAACCAAGATTTGTTCATATCCCTTTGTGATAATTTCAGTAACATTTTTTTCATTGATTCATTTGTTTATGTTCTCACTCAACAAAAATTTATTTGATGCTACTATATGCCAGCACTGTGCTTAAAGATAGTGGAGAACAAAATTTCAATGCACACCTGCAAACACACACCTGCGCGCACACACATACACACCTCTCACATTCCTTACCATGAATTAATAATCTATAAGCAAAACGGTAGTTGAGCGGGTGAGACGCTCTTCTGAGATGGGGTGTGTCAGGACACCTCTCTGGGAAGCTGGCATTTGAAGGGAGCTCTGCCAAAGTCTGGGGGATGAGTGTTAAAGGGCAGGCATACCAACAACTGAAATCACTGAAGCAAAAAGAGGTAGGAGTGCCTGCAAAATAGCAGAAAGAGCAACATGGCTAAGCTGAGAGTGGTGGGTAGGAGGTGAGGGCTGAGCCATGATCAGACTCCACAAGAGAGGGAATTTATAGAGCAAGAGGGAGCTGAATCCAGAAGACAGCTAATCTGACATACTTTTATTTATTTAGAAAATTAGTTTTACTGAAGTAACATTGGTTTATAACATACAAAGTTTATGCATTCATCATTATAATCCAGTATCTGTGTCTGTATTAAATTCTGTTGACCATTTGAACTTTCTTTTTCACCCTTCTTTTAATAACTGACCCATTGAACCTCCTTACCTTACCCCTCCCTTTCTAGTAACTCCTATTTGCTGACCCTCTTTTAAAGAAGGTCATTCTGGCCTTCTCTGATTCTGTGAAGAAGTCTTATAATTTAAGGAAAGTGATGTAAAATAATCTCTGTCATTATTTCAGTCCTTGGGTCAAATGAATTTGCACACCCATACCACTCTTTTCTAGTCTGTTATGCTGCCAGTAATTTGTCGATACAATCTCTATTCCTAGAGTGAACGCTATCTAGAATATTTTAGCACAATGTGAGGGAAGACCACAATGAGCCCAAGTTCTCAAAATGTCTCCATGGAACCTAGACAATCCCCTGACTCTCTGGGGCACTGTGGAAGTGATTTCCATACTGGGAGATCCTGACTTGGACTGACTTTGTGATTTATCCTTCTCTGAGAATTACTATTTTTTCTGGACTCATTTATATACCCATTTATATAGGCAGCACGGGATTCTAGATTTAAGATAAGATATGTAGGGTAGAAGGCAGGTCATGTTGTACTTCTACCTCCCTGCTCCTGCTAGTGGGCTGGTGGAAGCAGAGAGCTCTTGGCTGTCTGCCTGTCCTGAAACTATCTTCAGCAAGGTGAGATTACCCAGGGTCATTCTTCTTCCTTGGACATGCCAGATCAGATCAGTTGATGCAGGGACACAAAGACCTGACTTCTTCACTTCACCTGGGGACAATGTTGAAAGGTGAATTTGGTGTCTGAACCTCTGGAGTTCAGTGGAGACACTAAATGGCACAGCTGACACTGCCTGCCAGTCCAGCTTCCCCCTCTACCTGTTTCTGCTTGATTTCCTTTCCTCCAAATATGTTGTTCACTAGAGGTCAACTCACTCATCCTCCTATATCCTGAAAGCACAGAAGGTCTAGCTCTGTGCCTGCTACCTGGGATCCCAAAGAGAGTCCTGTTATATAAGAAAATGAAATGACTTTGATAGAGGTTGGAATTCCTGTTAGCATTTTGAGTAGGTGCATCTTCAACTAAACCTGAGGGGAGCTTTAGAGCAGGGAGTTCCTCATCCAGTGTTCAGAAAGAAAGTTGTCTGAATTTTCTAGCCAAGCTCCAGGGAGGGATAGGAGAGCATAATGTTGGATGTACAGTGAACAGTCAGTAAATATGTGTTAAAAATGTCAAATGTCACTCTTACCCTAGTCAATGAAAATAGACTCTGTTCCTGTTCAGAAGTATGAGAGTGGAGAGTGTGAGACTGGAGCTGATGAGGATCCTGCTTCTGACAGCAAAGAGTGATGCCCTCGATGTCCTGGTCTGAGGGGCTACATGGGAAAGAGGTGGAAGACTGTGTACACCAAGGAGGAATGAGCTACTGTGGAAACCCCAGAAGAAAACTGGACCATCATCCAGTGTTCATAGAGGACAGTAGTTCTATGAGAGAAACCCAGAAATCATTTAATCATTTAAGATGGGAAAGTTTACTTCTTCAGATATTTTGAGCAAGTGTCATACTTTATAACTCTCCCCAAAGAATTTTTTTATGTTCCTCTGATATTTTATTACATTTTTTAGTCTTTCCCTGAAGTGTTTCAAGGACAAAATTTTTTTGCAAGTATCGTTCACATGAATTGGTTTGTTGGTCTCAGAGTTACATTATAAGTTTAGTTGCAATAGATAAACACATTAAATATGATATATATGTATATATATGCTACCGAAATCAAACATTTGACTGTACTTCAATCTAAAGGAAAGAAGCAAACGTTGTGATTATTAATTTAAATTTTATACATATATTATGAGAAAAAGTCATGCATATATGTGACCATCATTAACAAAGAATTTATAACCTCCATACTGTCCATGGTCATTATGAATGGATCACACTGACCTTTATTGCTTTCATGGAGGCAAAATGATTCAGTTGTTCAAGCTTGGGGACCATTAGGATTCAGATCCTGGCTCTCTACTCTCCAGCTGATTGGTGGTTCCGCTTCCTCACCTGTAAAATGGGGGTGAAAATAATAGTACCTAAATTATAAGGTTGTTTTGAGAAATTTACATACATTGCACCCTTGGAGAAGTATTTAGCACATCATCATTTGCTATTATTATTCAAATGGACCTCCTTTTTCCCAAAAGAAGTATGTCCAAGATGTTTTGAGGCAATTTGTGTGCCATGTGGCACACCTAATTCTTCCCTTGAGGAAATCAGTGAAAAGGCCCTAACAGACTAAGCCAGTAGGGCCATTTCTGAATCAAGTAGTGACAAGGGCAGGCATCAATGGAAGTGCCCACACGGCTAGCTTCCATTTCCAGTGATATGATTCATTAATCATAGCTCTGGAGAAATATTTTAGTTTATGAATTGTGTTCCCCTTGTCTTTAAAATGGGCATAAAACACCTTATATATAATTCAGTGCTAATACTTGCTGGATGATTAGACTGATGTCTGGAATGAACTGTCCACAAAGCTGTTATCTGAAAATCTTATCTTAGGTTTGAAAAAGACATTTGAAGTAAGAGTTGGTTATTGTTGTCTTTCCTCCTAATAACCTATCATTGCACTGCTTACTTCTTGAGCCCCTGAAGCACTCAGTTCAGATCCTAGTGTTGCCTTGGTATCTGTTGGATGATGCCCATACTGTTAACAAGTCTTGCTTTGAAGTCACTCAGACTTGCACTAGTTTTGGCTTCTGAGAAAACAGGAAGGTTACACAGTTTCCGTGGAGCTGACACCCTACCTTCAGGATGGCTGTGAACTGGAAGAAGCAACAAATAAGGTAGGGCATGAAGGGTGCCAGACTGAACACAGGAATGGGTAACTTCGTCCCCTTCTTCTCTGGCTCATGGGTAGCATTCCTGTAATTTCAATGTTCGAGGCTTGGTGTATGGTGATTTTGAATCTGTAGCCCAGCTACTTCCAAAGTCTGATCTAGGCACAATAACAGTGTCTTTCAGCAGATTTTTGAAAGTGTTTTCAATGGTTTTCCAGTTTATCACATTTCCTTTTCAATAATCTAGCTCATGAATAAAACAATCAAGAAAGGGGAGACATTTTGTTTATTTCAGTTTTCAAAATATGTTTAGCTGGCAGTGAAGTTTCAGAAGTTTCAGAAGAGGTTTTTTCTTTCACTTCTTTGAAATGGGCACAATTCTAATCAGTTAAGATTTGGTGCAGAGTATTTTCTCTACATTTGGACCGTTTGTTGCATTTTATATATTTTGTTTGAATCATATCACTTGAAATCAAATTTGTTAATTTTAGCATCAGAAAAGAAATGAACTTGTACAGATTCGATGAGCATGTCTAACTGTAAAATATCTTTAAAGCAATACTCTTAGGAGCTATGGGGAAAATAGTCATTATATAGTATTTAAGAGCAGGCAAGACAATTTATGGCCATGGGTTAATTATCCTTTTTATATTGGTTACTTTCTCTTTCAAGTTTGCATCAATGTGAAAATTCTTCCTCTAAGTTAAGATAACATCTCATCTGAGTCCTAAGTCAAATACTAGATAAATTTTGCAGTAGGTTTTATTTAGGATCTGCACAAAATGGAGTATTGATGCCTGTAAGTTATACATTCAAAATAATTAAATAATAATGTGTTATAATATTACTGTCTGCTTTTTCTCATGAGGGATGCCAAAACAATAAACATTTTATTTACTTATTTTTTAAATTATCTTTCACTAGTGCTACTTTTCCTCACTGCATTCATATCCCCTTCACACTTTTGGGAACTTATGCATTTCTTAGAGATGTATCTTTTACATTTGACAAAGCAGAAACTTCTGGAAGATTTTGTTCTGCAGTTACCATCTTCTTTCCCAAATCCAGTGTATTTCTTTCTTTTTTTTCAAATTCCAAAGTTACAACAATGTTTATATTCATTTGAAGTATTTCAGTGATTCATAGTCAATTTATCAATGACCATGCAGATTCAAGGCAATGCAGTCTAAAAAAATATACCAGCTCCTTTCGTGTTTACATAGGCTCTGGAAGCCCAGAGTAGTGGCAGGGGACAGAAGCCACGGGAGTCGTTAAGAAGGTACATAGGAGCCCCTGCCAGTCATGGTGGAATGTTTGCATTATAGCCCAACACATCATTAAGGACACAATTGTTATTTAATGTGGCACAATCATCTTTCTACTCTTCATGAAATCCACTTAAGTAATTACCTTCTTAGCTCATTGGCTCTGTGAGCTGCCTGGTTAGAAGGGTTATATCTAAGGAAATATTAAAAACGGACTCATACAATTGCCCCCTTTGAGTTGACTTTTATATATTCAAAATGAAGATTTTTTTCTGACCCTGCAAGAGTGAGGAAACTGCAAGGTAAATAAATGCTCTGACACATTAGCAGGATTTCAAGAAAATAAGAACAATTTAGGCAAAGTGTCTTCTACTGTCAGCCATTCTTAAAAAACAGCTGATACCTGCATAATGCCTGCCTCTTTGTATTTTCACAGTGACATCTGTTTTATCCAATCAATTTTTCATTAAAGCCAAAATGCTGTTTTAAAATTTGCCATGGCTTTCTCCTTTTAAGACAAGAACACATTTATGAAGTCTGCAATATCCCTTTATGGAACTCAATGTGAGCTTACTAAGCTGCGTAGATCTTAATATGTGGCATAGTTTTGAAGACTCACTTTGAATAGTCTAGATATTAAAACAGAAGATTTAAAGAATCCACAGAACTTATTTTCAGAGCACATTTACATGTTTTACAGATTTTTTTTTATTATGATGTGTCCAAGACAAGCTTGCAGAGATTTAGTATCATTTAAGAAGAGCAGCGCTGAAAAACAGAATTGAAATTACTTGAAAACACACATCTGCATTTTAAACTTTAAGCTCGCTTTCAAAATACACTGTACAATCCATGTTTACTATAAATAGAGAGAGGTAAGTCTGAAATACCTTTATCTTATTTGGTAGCTCTGTGTTTGAGCCTCTTTGTTTGAACAGAAGTGTCAGCTGTATTTTACTTTATTACATAAAAAAGTTTCAGAATTTAATTAAGGGTCAAGTACCAGCAGCACATAAATGCAACAGCTAAAGCATATTTCTGATCACTCTGAAGTCTGCAATCATGAAAATTATTATCATTGAGTAAAACTGGTCTCAATGATGGTGACTGGGAGATGGATTCTGTGTTACTCAGCCATCATTTACATAATAATGGGTTCCAGTTTTCATCAGCACCTTTTGTTTGTACAGTGCTTACTGCTACAGTAAATTGTCAAAATGTCATTCCTCTCCAATCAGCTAGAAAATATCAACAGTAAACAAGGCGCAGGAAGAAATTCTTTGATTAGGAGTGTGGCAGAGGAAGAGTAGAACTGAAGTCTCCGTGATCGCTGGAAACATGTTATTCTGGCATCCCCAAGAACACAGTATTAAAGCTTATGAAAATTACTCCTTTCTTCCCCTCCCCACCCAGCCTCTTTAATGAAGAAATACCACTCTGCTACTGAAGCCTCAGGACTATCCCTGGGGATTAATAGTTTTACATATGTATTTGTCATTGCCACTCTGTTCCCTCTTATTGGGGGTCAACCTCTCATTTTTCTGACAGAATATGGAGGATTAAACCAGCCTATCCTTTTCCTGCTCAGTTCTTCTAGTCGGTTCTCCACTGTTCTGAACTGTTGGCTAGTGGAGCACACGAGAAATAAAGGATTGCGGAGAAGAGCTTGGTCCAGGATGGCGCTGCTGTCACTTGGGCAGTCCCAAAGAGTCGCCCATCTGCTAAGTAAATGTTTCTTGTCTTTCTTCAACTTAGTTGCTGGGAGAAGTAGGCAGAAAGCTCCCAGGAAAATGTCAGGGATGCAGAAACTAGAAAATAATCTAGACAGCATATAGAACTTCCATGCTCTTCACGAACCTCTTCTTTCCACCACATCATCCTTTAAACTTAGGGCCCAGGAGTGTGGAAGGAAGTTCTGCAAAAGTCAATGTCAGTGCCCTAAAAAGCGCACTAAACCCACACCTGGGGTATCCAGCTCCAAATCCTCTCATCCTGTGCCTGCATCCCACTACTGGTCTTCTACAATATTTTAAATTATCTAACATACATGAAATCAAAGCACGCCTCTGTTCCTCTGCCTGGGAATGAATTCTGCCTGGGACTAGCAAAAGATGAGGATGAATTAATACAGTATATGCCTTATAACCATTATAGTTACAAAGTATATTAAAATTAAAGACTTCACATTGTGTTTGAAATAAAAATGAATATAGTGGCATTCTGCCAAGAGTCCCAGAAACCACTCTTGTGTGGAATTGAAACATTTGGCTCATATAATACTTAATTTATTTTTATGAAATGACAAGTTATATAAATGTATGTTTAAAACAGAGGGGCACAACAGTTTTTCAGTAAGTTTCTTTGTGGTCTATCTTATATGTAGCTAACATATTGTTAGGCCATATCTAAATAGAACAAAAATTAAAAAACAAACAAACAAACAAACAACTTTCCTGAAGTAGTTTTTTTTTTTTTTAAAGCTATATATACTCTCCAAATTTTTCAAAATGTGATCATGTAGCTAAGTTTTCCCCAGGAAAGGCTCACAGTACCTTCTTTTGGAAATGAATAAGATTTTTTTTTAACCTATTGAAATGAAGTGTTGACATCAGGAAATATTTTGTAGAGCTTTCAGGTTCTTACTATGCACTTTATTTTGCTTGGCTACTTTTAATTTTTTTCCTCACTTCTCCTCTTTGAAAATCCGACATTGTCCAAACTCTTTCGATTAAGAAGCTTGCCTGAATGAAAGCGCTGTGATGCTGTGGTGGTGCATCAATAAACAGGGGGGGCCCCACGAAGCCGGGCAGAGTTGGAGAAATAGGGCTGATCAGCGGTAATTACCCTGACACCTCATGCAGTACAGGGAATTAACTCCTAGGACTTTGGGCCGAATGAAGAAGAAGTTGATGTTTCACGTTGTGAATGCATCAGTGCCTGAACCCATTACCAGTTTAAACGGAGATGGGAATTTACTATAGTTTTCTTTTTTTTTCTTTTTCTTTTTTTCTTTTTTGGGGGCTTGGGAATGTAGAGCGGTGTGCAGAAAATGAGAAAATAATCCAGGATTCTGAAGCAACAGCAATTTGGAGTTTTATAGATGTCTTTACCTTTCAATTCTATATCAAATCTACAATACATAAATGAAAGAAGAGGTCTAAGGCAACTATTGTCTTGAAAAGAAGGACGCCTGCTGTCTGAAAGAGGAGGTTAGCATGTCGGCAAAGTAGGTGAAGGTATTCCATGCAGACCTATAGGAAGGGCAGTGCTAGAGAAGACAGAGCAGGAGGGGAAGCACAGCTCAAAAGGCAACTAGTTAGCAGCTGGCACTATGACCTTTAACTGCATCCATGGTAACTAGGCTAAAGATGGAGTTCCATTTTATTATTCTCACACCCACAATGTTAAGCCTGTGAATCCCATTGCAATTTAATGGCTGAAATCAGAAGGCAGATCTGTGTTCATTGGACCAGTGCCGATACCCTCTTAGCTAATGAGCGCAATAAACATTTTCATGCCAGGAAAATGGTGCAAGTGGAAATATTATGCCATACAGAAATATATACCCAAACACAAAGAAATGGTCAGTAAAGCTCTCTTTTATGTGTATTTGCATATTCTAACATTTAAAGCCAATCGTCTTTTAAGAAAAGAATTTTTCAAAAGCTGTTTAGACTGTTAAAAATTGTGACATACCACAAAGCTTATTGTGAATAAGAAATTTGAAGAATTCTAGAGCTAATGCCTCTTCTATTATTTGCCTTAATGAATCTTATTATTTGTATATGTTTGCTTCCTTTTATGTGACTCTAGATCATTTCATTCCTTTTCCTTGTCTATATATACACTGTACTGTCAACTGAGTCAAAAATAGAGCAATACTCATTTTTTAGTAACAGTAAGAGATTTTTTATTATAACTTTGTCTTTACAGCCATGTAGTTCCGAGTTTCTCAAGAATTAAGAACAACCATATTGTGGTGTTGTCAGAGGCTGCACCCTGAAAGTATAGAAAGATGACACTTGTTTGTTTAGGAGTCCCAGAAAACAGTGATGGAAGCAGTGTTCCCTTTTAAGGCACATTGTATCTCTGAATAAACAATGTTAACACCTGCACTGAAAATACACAGATTTATTTTAGAACAGATAACAACCGAATCCTCAAAGTAAGAAATGATCAGATAAGAATTTAAAGCATGGCTAATAGATTACATGAAATTTTTAATTCTATGTCAGTTTTCTGCTTCCATTCTCCCAACCATTCTTTTTAGAAAACTTACTCTTAGCCTATTTAAATTTACTTGTATCAACATAATACTTGAATCAAAAGACTGCCAAGAATTATCCCTGAAGCTGATCTTATTTGTTTTAATAAGGAAGAAACTTACAAAACTATAGGCATTGGCAACCTGCAGAAAATGTAACCTATGGAGTCTTTTCCATCCTTTCCTTCAAAATTTTCGACAGTAGTCCTAAAATACTCCCCAACCTTTATTTTGGTTGAATGGCTTTCTGAGCAAAGATGAGGGCTTAATAACTTTCCTTATCAGGAACAATAAATGTTTTCCTAGTGGAGCAATGCCAGGTATCCTTTGTAAGAAAAAGCTTGAACTCTGTGTTGCTAACAGAAACTGCTGGTTCTGGAAACTATAAAGGTCAGGGAGAAAATAATTTTGGTGCTTCTTGTCTTTTAAAACAATGTCACTTTTATCATTATCAGAGAGTTTTAGGAGAGTTAGGGGAAAAAAAAAAGAAACAAAGGAAGTGAGAACCTAGAGCCCTGAATAATCATACCTGTTTACTTGACTTATAAAAGGGCAGGATGTGTCTCAATCAGTTTAATAAAAGATGTTCTATCAATTTAGACAATTATACCAAAGATTAAGAATGTCATGAAGCTGATGAAATCTCCTAGGTAACATTAAAAAAATAATATGCTTTTAGATCACATCATATATTAAATGACAACTGCCAATTTTTTAAGGCGTACTCAAAATTCTTTCCTGAATGACAATTTGAAGTTAAAAAAACTTTGTTCTTAACAGTTAACTTCATTGACATGACACTTCTACTTCCAGACTAAGGAAACTTTGTGAATAAGAGTTGTTTATCCAAGTTAAAGTTGACTTGAAGATAGAGTAGTTTATGGCCTCCATGCATCTTTGCTTAATTAAAGAGCAACAGGAAGCATTTTCTAACACATTACTTGGTTTAAATGATCTAAATATGACATGCATTTAAATAATTACTATCTTTTTTCATTTTTAATTCCTTTCCCCCTCCAATTTTGTCTACTGAGGTAAAGTTGGTTTACATAAATGTATTTGTTTTAGGGGGTATAGGTTCAAACCTCTACAAATGTATTTTTATACCATGTCCACCAGCTAATGCTCAATAATCCTTCAGAGTGCTCTATTGTTATGCCCTCTTCCTTGCAAGCTTCCTGATTACTTTACTATGCAGTCAGATGCCAGGGATTTGTTATTCGTTTGGTTTTGTCTAACTCTTTGTTTTGATTTTCTGCATTGTACATTTAAGTGAAACCAAATAAGTGAGGTTTGTTCTTCTTCTGACTTGTTTACATTACCCCCTCCCGCTCCATACATGTTATCAAAAATGAGAAGAATTCATCTTTTTCATAGCTGAATAGTATTTCATTGTGTATGTATACTGCATTTTTCTGATCCATGACTCTGTCTTGAGTCACTTAGGTTGCTTCTAGAACTTGGCTATTGTAGGTATGATGAACACTGGAATGCAAATATTCCTTCAGATTAGCATTCGAGCATTCTTTGGGTAGAATTCTAAGCGTGGGATTGTGTTTTACGGCAGATACACTTTTAGTCTTTTTACAAACCTCCATACTACTTCTCATAGGTACTCAGTCCATGTGCACTTCCACTAGTGTTGTGAATGGTTTCATTGTCTACATATCCTCATCAATACTATTTTGGTATTTTTGAACTCAGTGGTCTGAGACAGTAACTCCCTATGCTTTGACTTTCCTTATTCCAGAGACTTCTGAAATATAACTTTTTTATTGCTAGTCTAGAAAACTTATTTCAAGCTTTAATTAAACAAAGATAATAATCACATGTGAAGCTTGGAAGATGGACCTCTATGACAATGAGTAGACCCAGCTCTAAGGCTGGGGCCAAAGGAGAAACTTTAGTGCAGATCTGCTTTACTGTCCTGATTTGATTGGTGTTTATACCACAATCATTCCTTCTTGAGTACTGATAAACAGATAACCATCAGCTATGAGAAATTTAATTGAATCTCACATGAGAGCTGCAGAAATACCAGGAATCCATAAATCACATAGCATCTTAGTACTTGGTGGGAGACTTCACTAGTTCCGTTAGTCTCTGCCACTTAGAGTCCCACCACAATAAAAGTTCTTCTCCTTTTACTTAAAAAGGGGAAAGGTCTGAGTTCCAATGAAAATTAAGTAGATCAAAGTCAGGGAATTCAAATATTGGTGATGATCTCCAGGAGGATAGTATATAAGTAGGGGTATGGTCTACAGTCAGGAATAAACTGTGTTGCCACTGCTCACCCCTACTCTACCTTAGGCTTGCCTTGCCTAAATTGCCTTGGGTTCCTTCTCATCCTCCACTTCCACCCTCATCTGCTGCTCTCTCACCCAATTTCATGATTTATCTATCTGCTCTGCCAGGGTAAGCCCCAAACATTTCTATTTTGTTCGTGACAGCGTATAGAGACCATTATCTTTTGCCATTTTTCCACTTACGGGCCCTGGTACCTGATCTCTTTACCATGAGGGAAATTCAAAGCTCTATTCTTGGTATCTGAAGTTTCTATTAGGAACAATATCCATGAACAAAATTTTCAGTCTGACCATGTCATAAGTACAATCTCATTTAAAGCTTATGGCAATTGTATGAGGAAAACGGCTCTGGGAGGTCAAAACAAGAATGATCAAACATAATAGAAATAGTAAGCCATTTACTTGAGCTGTAATTTTCACTTACCAATTCCGATGGTATAAATACCAGTTTTGGTTGCATTTTTTTGTAGTAAAGATGCTTAAGTCTATCAATATTAAAGCAGTGTTGCTATTTGTGCAATTGGAGTATGAGAGGTTACCTTCTAACTGATGTTCCCATAAATATCCTTGAATCCTCATCAACTTGATTATATCATGATGGATAGTGCAGGTCACTGAATACCCTCCAAGATACCTCTGCATGCCTCTGAACTCTGACATCGGTTCTTTCACGCTTAACACAGTCACCCATGGTGATTTTTTGGCATTAGCACTCTTCTTGTGCCATTTTTCAGTCCATGACAAGCTCAGGAATGTGTATCTATGTGCCGCTTTACTGTCATGGCCTGACTTTTAGTGGGAAGTCAAAATTACAGTCATTGAATCTACCAACAAAGTGTAGCTTTTTTAGTAAAAATCTTGCAAGTTAACTGTGATAAAAAGGGGCTATGGAAAAGAAACAATCACCATTTTTTTTTCACTTGGGGTAGAATGTTACTTATACCATCACCAGTATTTATATCAGTTTCATCTTTTCTTAAAAGGGAAAGTGAAAAGCATGTAAGATAATACAGCAAAACATTTGCTACATAAGAAGAAAGTTAAAGGTTTATGTGATTACAAAAATATTCAGTATATTTCAAAAACCCCTGCAGAGTCCACCTTAATCCAGAACTTGTGTAACCCTATCTACAGTCTCATTCATATGCAAGGGAGGAGAGGGGGCAGGTGATATACCAACAAGCTAGACAGGAAATTTTTCTGAAGACAGGTATTTTTCTGAACAGGAAAACTCCAGAGAGGACAAGTTTTAATTCCAGAAGGGTCTACTCCAATCACTCACTGTATCCATACTACAGGGGAGCAAAAGTTAAATCACAGAGGAATTGTGGGAAAAGGGCAGATAAACAGTAGGCAGGAACTTTCTAACTTACTATGTTCTCAGACTCTGGATGATAATGGAAAAACGGAAGGCAACATGTTCAGATATAGCATAAGGCAACTTAAAGCTACAGAGATGGAAAATCAAAGTACTATTATGAAGAAATTAAAGAGCATAAAATTGAGTGGTGGGGATAAGTCAATTAAGAGCAAAGGAATAGAGAAAACACGCAGACTCAAAAATGGAATTTCATGACAAAAAAAAAAAAAATCCAAGCAATCATTCAAAGTTAAAAACCATCCCATCTTCAGATAAAAACACAACTCTTCTTATCTAATAAGGTATAAACCAACCAGTATAGTCAATGTGAAGAAGTGCTTTTAGTGGATCTTTCCATTAAGTTTCAAAAAGGCTCATGCATGAAAAGTGAAGATGTTTTACAGAAGGTCAAGATCATGACTTTACATGCTGTTTGAAATACTTGGTACATTAGTGTCATAGCTATTAGTTCCATAATAAAAAATCAAAAAGCTAAGTAGGCCAAAGAGTAAAAAGTATTCTTATTATAGTCTTTAAAATAAATGCCACATACTGCTATTTAGAAAGGATTAAATATAATGCAAACCTCGGCACGGTGGTGCATGCCTGTAAGCGACAGCTTATGGAGTCACGGCGGGGTCTGGTAAATCTGCTTGAGTCCCACCTTGGGCAACACAGTGAGACCTAGTCCCAAAAAATAGCTGGGCATGGTGGTGTGCACCTGTAATCCTAGCTACCTGGGAAGCTGAGGCTGGGGATTGCTTGAGTTCATGGTACCACACGCAACATGAGCCTGCGGTTCCACAGGCAAAAAACAGAGAGACCTAGCCTCAAAAATAAATAAACAAACATGATTCAGTTATGGAGAACTTGTGTCCTACCCTCTACATATTTGGAACACTTATTATAAACCAGTTCTTTCCTAAACAGATGAAAACTGGCAATCAAAACTTCTGTGTATTTCTGCCATAGCATGTATGTCCTCGCACCATTCCAGAAACCTGGTAATTCCAGCTGGGGTTAAAATAGATATAAATGAACCGGGAAACCTGTCGATTAAATGCCCTCTAAAATCAGAAGCACGGCAGGCTGGTTGACACCATAACCAGATTCTGGTTTCAGTCAATCAGTCTTTCTGAACAGTAATTGTTTGTGCTCACAGATGTTTAAATGTCTTTACTCTATATTTCTTGAGAATTCAGGAATAAACTCAAACCTTATTGTCCCAGTTGTGGTTAAAGAAGGGGTGTGGGTTTTTGGGGAACTGGAACATAAACAATGAAGACCTAAATCTTAGTTTCCATGATTTTTACTGATCATTTCCTCAAATCCATTATAATGGAGTCCACCTTTCCACACTTGGCCAAATCCAATGACATAAATTTCTTGAGAGGAATTAACAGAGAAAGGGATAAAAAGCACAGGGAAAAGAACTGAAATCATTCAGGATAATGTCCACATTTCCTCTTCCAATCAGCCTTGGCTGGAAGTGGCAGTGCAGGGAGAACCTGAACCTGTCACTGCTGACATTGCCTCAGCAGGTGCTGTCTCTCTCAGGTGGGGTCCTGAGAATCTAGGTAGAGAAAATGGCTTTCACTAACAGATAGTATTAGAGAGTCCATCAGAAAGATAATTTATAAATTGTTCTTTGGCAGCAGACATTTTGGTAATGAATGATGGCAGAAGACAATCGATAAATATCTTCAGTGCCATTAACTTTAAATTCCATACCCAACTAACTTGTTCATTTAAATTTTTTTTTAAATTTAGGAATATGATGATAGAGTATACTAGAATATCTCACTGGGAAAAAAAATCTTAACAAATAAATATGAAGAAGAGTTAAGATGTAAAAATGATAGTTAAACTGATAATGAAAAAAGCTATAAAAAGGCAGTAGAAATGCCCTTTTTCTTTTATTTTTAACAATGAACTGAAAACTGTACTAAGTAACTAGTACCATTAATATAGTAGAATATGTCATGATAAGAGAGAAAGGAAAGGGAGAAAGAGAGAGAAGAGGAGTGAAGGCTGGGAGGGCTATTCATTGTATAGGTCTTTTTGGGACAACAGAAGAGACACCAGATAACCATATGTCTTGTTAAACCATTTAAAGTCAACTTTCTAAAGTAAGTGATGGCAATGAATACAGAACACTTTATTAACAAATAGAAATCAGTATTAGAAGTAAAGAGAAAAATGCAAAGAAAAAGAATGTCAGTGTTACTTTTTTCAAAATATCAGTGATTGCAATAAAGTTTGATAGAGTGGTCACGTCTGTTACAAGATTGTTAGTAGCAGAATGAATATTTTGAAAATATAACTATAGTCTGCTGATAGAAACACATTACAAGAAGTATAGAAAGACCAGAAATATGTTTATTATGTTCTAAATTTTAGTACCACAAAATTAATACCAGACAAAGAAGAGTTTGGCTGAGAAAAAACTTGTGTAAGCTAGGTGATTAAATAAACAAACTGTCCAGGTGAGTACATTTTAGATTTAGAATAAGTATGACCTTGAAGATCAGCAAGGGACTCTTATCCTCTTCCACATTTTCTTCCCCCTACCCCAGTACTGCATACCCTTAGTACCAAGATATTTTAGGAGATTCATTCCCCCCCTTTTGAAATCCTTGCTATATTGATATTTAATTTTAATCAGTTGAGGGAAGAAATAATTCTCTTTCCAAAATTATTGTTGTTGTAATTTAACTTCCCTTGGTTAGTTGTAGGTAAAATAGAGGATGTGAAGAAAAACATATACAAAGGAAATTAAAAATGAACAAAGTACGTAAAAGTATTTCCAAAGTTGGAAGAGGGGAGTATTCATGTTGAGGACAAAAATATGATGGAAAAGGTGCATGCTACATAGAAATGTATGGATCAGCTTGGGTGGGAGCCAAGTCCCTTGTCTTTAGGTGAGGGATATCTGTTTGGCCACTGAGAAACCAAGGGTCAAGAAATTTCCTGGAGGACCCCTGAGACAGATGAAAGATTCAACTGTCTTTGAGATGTCCTTTATGTAAAAGGAAAATAGATCAAGGTTAAATTACCTCTATTTTTAGATTTGGAAAGTAGTGCAAACCTTTGTAAAAGGTTAGCAATATCTTTGAGATGTAAGAAAAATGTGAAATAAAGTCTTACAAGAGAATTCATAGAACTCTTGGATTTAAGGAAAGGGACAGGGTATGATTGTAAAATATTATTAGACTTAAAAGAAATCATGATTGAACATGATTTTACCTTCAATCATGAGTAACCATCAAATTCAATCTGAAGCACCACAGCAAGTGGGAAGTAGCAAATTATTATTAATATTTCTAAGAGCTACTTTTTTAAAAAAAAAAAAACCTAAAATAAGAATATAGTTCTTTTTAGACCACAAGGAGCTTGAGTTTTTTTTTTTTTTTTGAATAGCTGAGAGGAAGAGTAGGGTATCATGTATTCTATCTATTTTAATCCTGCAGTTCACAAAGATTCAGACTTGGTGATTTGAATTGAAGTTTTTCTAGTTCTCATCTGAGCCTTGTTTAAGCAAGAAGATCGTAGCTAACAGAAAGTTCTAAACGAAAATTTTTACTACACTTTCTTTTATGCTAACATTCTGATTTTTCAATATTTTAAATAATTTAAAGTGGATTAATAATTGGTTCTAGATTATGCTTCTTTTTCTTTACTTAAGTTTCTCTTCAGATCTTTCCAGAAGAGTCACAATCATAGTGAGTGTGACTTGGCGTAGAGCTTTCCATGGTAGGGAAGGTAGGCACCATTTACCAAGATAGACATTATTAATGCCTCTGTACACCTCAGGGACCATGGAATAGACCACCACTTCCTAAGCCCAGGTACAAGTATTTCCTCACCACAACGATCCCAGAGAGCAAGGAGAAAACCAAAACACTCTTAATTTTCACACAGCCATCTTACTAGAAATAATTTGCTATCATTGCCAAGTCATAAATTTTGAGGATATCACTCAATTATCTATGTTTGTTAAAGAAAAAAGTACTGTTAAAAAAGTCTTATCATGTTTGCAAAATATTTTATGTAAGTCTAGTTCTTTCAATAAGTTACTAAACAGTTAACAGCAATTAGATGTAGTTCAATGTAGCTTCTCTTTTATGTGATAACTATACATGTATTTTTTAACATATACTTTTTGAGGGCTAAGAATAAATATATTTTTGCCTGGGAAAAATGGAGCTGTGTAAAAATTTGTTGGAATATAAGTAAATATGACTCAAGTGACTTGAGTTTTGGGATTACTGAGAAATTCGTATTTTAAGAAATTCTGAGCTCAATAAAGGCCTGTGTTGATATTTCATGTAAATATATTTTGTCCTTGTGATCCAGTACCAAACTTTACTAGCATTTTAGCATGTTCTGAGGCAACCACCTGGGAAAAACCTTTTTTGACCTTTTGGACTGTAGCATCTATAAATAACTTTTTAGCATTACACTAGGTAAGAGAGAGTCCAATATTTCATTGCATAGCAATGTCAAATTTTTAATTTTGAATAAAAAGTGTTTGAATGTCATTTTGGTTTCAGTAGTGAAATTAAAAACCAGAAACAAATCACATAAGAGGGACAAACAGATGTTTCTCTGATAGTTGGATTCCTTAGAAAATTGACTATAAATTCAGGAGGATAATTATTAACACTGAACTGTGTAATCAGCATAATTTGGCTGGTTATCTACAAAGTCATTAAAAAGTGTCAGAAGAATCAGATGTATATTGTATACCAAGCAGGAAATGCTGCTGGTCTTCATTGAAATCCCTTCCACATAGTTTTTTGTATAACTTAATTAGCAAAGTTAAAATTAAGATGAGACTCCACTGTGGTTAAATGAAACAATTTCTATGAGAGGATAGTTAATTTAAACATTTAATAATATATAAATTCTTGGTTATCAAAGGAATAGATTAAAAACTACTTTTTCCAATGAGTATAATCAATTAATCCAAGATATTTGCGCTGTTCAAGAAAAATCCTAATGCTGTTCCTACCATATTTGTGTGTCAGAGACGGGTTAGTTCTCTGTTTACAATTACTGCTTTATTGTCTTTGTGGCAACACTGTTATGGAACTTATTCTGCATGTATTTATTGTCTGTGTAATATTGTCCAACAGTGTTCTAGACCCTATGGTGAAAGGGACAAAATATCTATACTCATAAAATTTATGTTGTGAAGAAGAAAGACAATAACAAGGAAACTAATCCATAACATAGATTTAGATAATCACATTATTGTGTAACCATTATTTCAATCAATTTTAGAATAGTCTCTTAATCCTGCCAAGAAACCTCTATAGTCTGTTATCCCAATTTCCTGCCCTCCTACCCAAGGCTTAGAAGCACGAATATACTTTCATTCTATATAGTTTACCTTTTCTGAGTAATTCATAAAAATTGGGTCATAAAATATGAAGACTAATTTCTTTTATCTAGGATTTTTTAAAGTCTATTGTTGTACCATATATTAAAGCTTTTTTTCTTATTTGCTAAATAAGATTCCACTAAGTGAGTTTTATTTAGCTATTCATCATTTGATGGATATTTGTGTTGTTTTCTTTTTTGGATATTATGAAAAATATTCCTGTGAGTTCATGTGTAATGTGTGTGTGTGGTGTGTGTGTGTGTAGACACAGATTTTCATTTAAGTATGACATCTTGGAGTAGAGTTGCTAAGCTGTATGGTAACTCCTTGTTTCACCTTTTGGGTAACTGCCAGACTATTTCTCAAGTTGCTACATCATATTATATTCTCATCCTTAGTGTGTGAATGTTTTGATGTCTTCAGTGCTTGTTATTATTTGCTAATCTTCTTTGGAAAAATGCTTATCCAGGATTTTTACCCATTTTAATTGAATTATTTGCTATTGATTTTAAGAATTTATAGATATGCTTAGCTATATATATATATATACACACACACTAGATATGTATCTTATCAGATAAATAATTTAAAAATATTTCTCTCATTTAGTATGCTGTCCTTTTTACTATATTGATGGTACCTTTTGACAAAGGGTTTTAATATTATGAAGTTCAATATATTTGTTGTTACAATTGATTGCTTGTACTTTTGCTATCATTTAGATGCTATTGCCAACTCCAACATTATAGAGATTTATTCCTATCTTCATTTAAGAATTTTACAACTTATCTCGTACACTTAGGTTCTGATCTATCTTGACCAAGATTTATGCATATGGTGTGAGGTGGAGACTTTGTGTTATCATTTTCATACAGTGTTTTTTCTTCAGGAAGTAATAAATTTTCTTTAAATTAAACTGGTTTCAGAAAAAAAAAGTGTTTATTAGCAAATATTTATATTTATGCCAGACACTTTGCTGCAAAGGAAACAGATAATCCATAGTTTTCTAAGAAGTTAAATTATATATTATCAGCTGTAAATGAACAAATAAATATTATAATGTTAAGTGATATAAAAACTACAGGATGATAAGAAGTAATAGAGAGTGCTATGGATCCTGTTTCTACACTGACATGCCAGAAAGGGCTTCTCAGATAGAGTGATATTTAAGCAGAGAATTGATAAAAGTGAGGAAATAAGTCCTGGATATAACTAGTAGAAGAGCATTCCAGGCAGATGAATATCATATACAAAGACCCTGAGAATGGAGTGTGTCAGGTGCCCCTTGCTGAGGAATAGCAAGTCAAATAGCATACCTAGAAACAGGAAAGGGGTGATAGATTTATGGACCTGAGAGATCATGGTGAATCAGAAATTTTGGGACCTCTTGGATGGATACTTAGGATATATCACTGAGATATATCACTGATTGAGGCTGGGAGATTCTGGAGGATTTTGAATACAGAGATGATCAAGTGATCTGATTTGCTTTAGAAGGATCCCTTTGGTGCAGGTTGGCAAATAACCTGAAATCAACTACAAAGTAACAATGAAGTATAAAAGGAATAAAATTTTGATCCAGATGGTAGTGTTGAAGATGATTAGATACTGGTGTATTTGGAAGATATAACCAATAGACAATATATGAGGAAAAGAGAGAGGTTAAAGGTCTTTGAAGGGATTTTGGCCTGGGCAAAGGTAAATGTAAATTGCCATTAACAAAAATTGGTGATACTGCAGGATATGCTTATACTAGGAAAAATGTAGAGTTCAGCTTGGGACATATTAGAATTGAGGTGCTTATTAGATACTCATATTAAAATAAGTGAATTCTAGTTATGAGTACTCAGCTGGGTCTCAGACAAGGTCTGAGATAGAAATACAAACTTGAAGATTAATGTCATAGAGTTGTAATTTTTGGTATAGATGAGGTCACTTAGGGAGGATAAGGAGGGAGGAGGTATAAGAATGACTCATGTCCTGTTCCTGTGATCCACTTTGAAATGGAAAGAATAAAAGAACACAGGAGTCTAAGAAATTATGACCAGTAATCTGAAGAACCCCAAGAGGGTGGGGCCATAATTAGAGTGGGCATAGAGGAAATTAAGGGTGGGGCAAAGGAGTAGTAACAATGACTAAGATGAAGCTATTTAGGTTCAAATAATATTTGGTGAATACTTGCTATGTGCTGGTAGTTATTTTAGAGATGGGTCAATGAAGACAAGAGACCAAATCTTGCTATATGACATTCTAATAGGGAGAGATAGAATATGAAATGTATGTAAATTATTATTACTAGAAGGAAATTCCTGTACTGGGAAATAATTAAATTAAGGAGTTTTACTAATAAAGGCATCCAAATAGAGTGTACATTTTTGACTTAAATAACTAGAAGGATTGGATATGTTTCACCTAAGATGGATAAAACAGATTGGATGTGGGGTAACAATATTTTCTTTCACTCATGAATTATAAAATAATGAATTAAAAGGTTTTTTCAGGGAATTTTGATTTAGTGAAATATATTTACCTACAGGAGTCTACTACATCCAGCCTCATGTTAATGTTTCTGAAGGTCTTTCAAATTCTATGATTCTATTAATATGGTCTTGTCCTGGTCTTATGACAAGCTCTGAGGATTTTAACTTTAGTAATAAATCTTCTGATATTCATTTGTAAATATTTTTCATTAAAGTAGCTGTAGAATGTTTTTAATGACTCTGTTTGGGGCATTCAATTTGGATTCTGAATAAACAGGCATCTACTGTATATTAATAACTCATGTTTGGAATGATTAATACTCTGAGAAGCAAACACCTTTGGTTTAGGAAAGTTAAAAAAAACCTAGTCTACATAGTTTTCTACTAAATGTAGAATTCAGATAACTATCTTGTGTGATATATATATATATATATATAATTTTCATTTTTTATTGTGGTATCATTTCTTACAACAATGCATATGATTTAGAAGTATAGGTTTACAACTCTTTAGATGTGTTAGCATACCACACCCTCTACTAAAATTCCCCATATCTTCTGCCCCAGTCCATAAGGTGCCCTTTCACTTTACTACATACCTACCACTCTCCTTTCAGGTAACCTCAATTCTGTGGTCAGATTTCTAGTTTGTTTTGTTAGTTGTCTGTTCAATTTTTCTTTGTTATTCTTTATATTCCATATACGAGGAAATCACGTGGAAATTATCTTTTACTCTTTATATTGCTTAGCATTATCCCTTCCAGTTCCATCCATGATGTCACAAATAGTAATATTTCATTCATTCATCCATTCATTTTTTGACAGCTGAATATATAAATACACACATATATGTACACTATTCAGCTGATAAAGATATGATATATTTCTATATACCATATGTACATACACACACACATATATACACACATACCACATCTTTATCCACTCATCTGTGTGACAACACAACACCACTTAGGTTGTTTTCATAACTTGGTTATTGTAAATACAGAGAATATAGAAGTGCACATATCACTTTGAACTTGTGCTTTTGCATTCTTTACACAGACACCTAGAAGTGGACTTTCTGGATCATATGGTAAGTCTTTTTTTAATGTTATGAGAAACCTCTGTTCTGTATTTCAAAAGACCTGAACCAGTTTAGTTTCCAACAACAATGGGAGATCTTAGACTTTTGTTTTCTGGGGAAGGCTTTTGATTACTTGTATTACTGTTCAAATTTTACATTTCATCCAGATGCATTCTTGGAAGATTTTGTCCTTCTAAAAAAAATGTCCATTTCTTCTAGATTATCCTATTTATTGGCAAAACATGTTCATAATTGACCTTATCCTCTGTATTTGAAATGTCTGTTGTAACTTCTGTTATTTCACCTCTGATTAATATTTCCTAGACTCTTCTCCCATATTTTCCTTTGTGAATGTATCTATCTCTCCACACTAAAGACTTTTGGTTTCATTGGTCTTTTGTACAAATTTTGGATTTCCATTTCTCTTATTTTTAATCTAATTTTTAATCACTTATTTTAGTGATTTTTGGTTGTATGCTCTTTTCTTTCTAGTTCCTTAAGATGTAAGATTAGATCATTTCTTTGCTGTGCAGTATTCCTACACGGCCCATAAGTGAATCTGAGAAACTAAAGAAAAACACAAGAATGACAAACCTAGGAATCCATTACTGGAATCATTTTCATTCTTGCAAGAGGAATTCTTGCAAGATTTCAAAGTTTCCTTAGAGAGCTTAAACTTGGAAGTGATAATTCTATAAAATAATATGATTAAATTTTCAGATACTTTACCCAAACTCATACTCACAGATAGTTTTATTCCTTCCGTGCTACTCTGCATCCCTCAAACATTCTATGTGGTGACCTAAAGCTATAAAACTGCTGTTCTCTTGCACTATCAATTATAACCTTTAGTGGGACACAAAAATCTTTACATACAACAACTTGCTTCCTAACTATACCTCCTCCTTTGATATTACTCATATAATCAGTGCTTTGAAGAATGCCTATTTATACCAAGGCAACATGGAGCTGCCTAAATATTTGCATTAGGCATAAGGCTAATAAAATCCCATTGGTTTAGGATTTCACCATTGCTTTGCAGGAATCAGGGGATTTTCTAGCACACATAGCTAAGGGTCACTTTAGCAATATGAAACAATGATCAAGCAGCAAATTGTTAGCAGGGGAATTCCAGACAGAAGGTAGCTTTAAATTGATTGTTTCTGTTGAAGCTAAGTGAATTTGAAACACAATTTGCTTATGATTTTACTTGGCCAGATCACCTTTATGGAAGAACTGTGATACCCAATATTCATATCCCAGGTCAGATTTAGAAAGTTGAAATCAAGAGTCCCTACATGAAACAAAAGTGATTTTAGAGAGATGAAATGATCATCCTCCCCTGAGAGTTTCTCCAAACTCTTTAAGGTAAGTTTGTCCCAATTTACCCTAAAGACATCATATTCTCCAACTATCCATTATTTTGTATTGTGAAGTGCTAATCAATTTCAAATAATCTTCTATTATTTATATGAATTTAAACTTTATTTGATTGTAATTATTTATGACCATTTCTGTTAATTGTTTCACATATGCAACAAATTAACTCAGATTGATAGAAGAGTTCAACTAGGTGTACAGCTCTGTACTGTAAAGATTCAGATAACAGAGGAGAAAATTGTCACCATCTCTCACCATGATCTTTGGTAACAACAGTCTCTACCAGCTCTCTCTTCCAGCTTTCAAGTCACAACTATGAAGCCTGCTTAAGTTTACCCGCTCTCTTGATTTCTGTTACCTTCAGACTAAAACGACAAGTCCTTAGCAAGTTAAGCATGTGAGTTTGGACCCTTGAGGACATCTCCAGCCTCAAGTCTCATTCCTGTGATTTTTCCCTGCTTCTGCCTTAGCTGTGGCACTACCAAGCTGCTTCCAGTTCTCTGCACATCTCAGAGCTCTCTTGCCCTCTTTCATATTCTTCCTCTGTTCTAGTGCTCAGGCCCCACTTTCCAAACCTGTCTTTTATCTGAAATTTGCCCACTCATTATTCTGCAGAGATGGCTATTCTGAACAGCAATCACCATCATAAAGCACACACCCCTTCACAAATGCTTTTCAATGTTATACCATGGCCATTTCCCTGCTCATCACTTACTGTATTTGGTTGTGTTGCAATTGTCAGAGATAGAGTGGTTTCTCAGGTCATTCTCAATACTCAGTTAACTGTAAAGGTCAACATACTTTTAGTGAATAAATGAATAAAATATAAACCCAAAAGCCTTTTGTCTTTAAAGGAAAGCAATGTAGATGTAAAGAAAAACTAAAATAATTTTGTGCTAAAGGCACGTATTTGAACCATTTCTGTTACCCACTACTATCTATGATACCTTTAGGAAATAATTTCATTTCTAGGACATTATTGTGTGCTTCTGTAGAACAAGGGTATTTGTGATGCCTAAGGGTTTACTAACAGACAACTGAATCAGAACAGTATCTGAAGCATTGTTGGTAATCTAAAATTATTCATCATGTCCATGGATATCCTAAATAAATGGTCCCTGGGAATACATCGGGGTGAAGCAAAAATCCCTTCATCTTTGGAGGTCTTATAATTCCTTTGATGAGTTGGTGTAAGTGAGTGCTGGCAGTCTCCCAGAGTTACCTCTTGACCCCCTTTTATATACATACTCTGGAGAAAAGAAGGAATGGACTCGCCACAACTTATTCTTTTTGTATACCTCTGTTCATGTAGAAAGTGCATTTACAGGTTTATTTTAATATCTGATAGTAGACCAGTATTGCTAAACCAGATTGCTCTGTTTGCTCTTATATTTCCTCTCATATATATAGCTGAATGTTTTTCTGTGATCATATCATAGAAATACAAGATGGAATAAGTCAAGGAAACACAGGCTTCCTGGAAATAAAACACTACGAAAGTTTCCCCTTTTGTTTGAGACTACAAAAGGAAGGTTAGATTAGGTCTGAGATCACAAGAAAAATTCCTTAGGAAGGAAAAATTTCTATTCTATAGTGAAAAGTATTACAAGAAAGAGTCAGAGAGATACCCTCTTGCCCCAAAGTCAATAGGAAATTCAAGTCCATGGACATTGTTGCTAGCAGAAGTAGTTCCTGGATGATTGACACAAATTGCTATCTTTAAGAACTGTAAAGAAATGTCATTTCCAAAATTAAATAGCTCAAATCTCTGTGGTCAAAGGATGGGCGGCAGGTGGACTAGCACCACATAGCAGGGGGCTTGCTTGGCATTTAGCTGTGTTAAACAATTTCACTGAACATAAAAGTCTGAAAAGGGAAATGAAAAGTAAAAGTTAAGAGGAAAAGGGAAGCATTGCTTAGATAACTAAAATCTCATTGCATACAAATAAGACAAAAGGAAGCAAAGTTCTCTTTGTACCTTGGTTGGCATTGTATCACATTTTCATCTTTAAAGAAAGAGAAAATTTTTTCTGATGAATCTTCTGATGTGACAAAAGGGTCAAACAAGAACCATGTTCCAGAAGTGGTGCTGAGAAATAGGCAGTATCCATGCTTGCAAGTTTCTAGGAAGGAAGTGGAAGAGAATGCAGAAAGCCAGCTCTGATGAATAACATCTCAGCATACAATTTTCCAACTTTTCATTCTGTCTTACAAGATAGTAAGCAATGAAACAAGGGCAACTTTCAGGGAAGTCATTTGGCAACTGCAGAGTCAGTGTCGTTTTTCTTAGCTATGAACTTTGTTCTTTCTTTGCATGCTAGTTACCTTGTGACAACAGAAGTAATTTCTGCTAGAAAAATATACTGATGATTTATCAATGATAGTCTAAATCTATGTTGCTTTGAAGAGTGAGAAATACTTTAGCAAATTGCTATCTTTAAACTCATGGAAGGAAGTTCCAAGAAAATGAGATGAGATGTGTACTTAAATTTTCATGAGGTAAGTGTTGATTGTTGAAAGAATAAAAAAAATCCACTAGAAGTGTATTTTGGGGATGCTGGAATTTGCTTGGCTTTTTGTTTCATTTTTACATCCTTAGAATAATTTTACATATATTCAGAGTAGTCAAATGGTCATACATGTATAGGTGTTGTCTTGGGCTTCCACTGAGTAGATGTATAGATAAAGTATAGCAGTTAGCCAGCAGTTCTAAATTCTTAATTTCAGCATCTCTTCATCTTGCCTAGCTAAGGCTCTTCAAAACTGTTAGGTCAATTTTCTGGTTATTTATGGATCCATACAAATGATGCCCAAACTCCATTTTGAAAGATAACCATCATATGTTCTCTAGTTATATGACAAGAATTGGGAATGGATACAAAGAGAATAGACTCTACCTCATGTCTGGAACTCAGTTGGTAGGATTTGGAATTTTGGAGGGCAAGTTAAGTTCCTTGTAATTTTAAAGGGTAGTTCACATTTCAGTTTATGTAACTATATATATACATATATATATACATATATATGTGTGTATAGATATATAGTTTTTTATTTTTGAGATTTAGAATTAGGATTGCTGAAACATAAAATTGAAATATTATGCGGTTTGATGCATATGCAGTTGATGATGGAGGTTATAGCACCTTTTTCAGAGACTTTGGAATAGAGTTGTATTAGATATTAACATGAAAATATTACATTGGGATTACAAATTGCGAGGCTGAGGCAGAATTTCCACCTAGAATGTAGAAGAAGTCAATGGTCAGTTTTGGGATGAGCCCTGTGTTCTTCCCTTTTTTGTATTTGAACCCATATCTTTTTCTTTTAGCTACTGATGGCACCATTGAGGGCTTTTAATTTAATTTAATTAATTATTTTTTTACACTTCAAAAGGACATGATCTCAACTGTATGATTACAACCACAGAGAATTCTGAAGAACCCAAAACATATTTTATTTATTTTTAAAATTTTTTATATTTATGTATTTATTTTTCTTATTGGTTGCTTACATAGCTTGTGTTTGTAGGCATAGTCCTCTCCCCTCATCCCTCCTTCCCTTCCCCTTGTCCCCCCTCTGGTCCTCCATTTCCTTTCTCATCATCAGTTGTTGGTTGATGATTGGCCCATTGGTCTCTTTGTGTTCTTTTCTGAAGCACTGTCCTCCTGGGTGAAGTTCCAGGACTGCAGTCCTGGGGGACTACAGACAAGGCTGATCAGATCTTCATGAATAACCTTAAGGAGGCGGCCCTTCTGAGCTTGTCGGTGAACCTCCTGTCAGTCTGATATGTGGAGTGGCCCTCCCCATTTTTGCATTGTGGAATTTCCTGTGGTGGAGGAGACTGTCTCTTTTTCTCAAGACCCTTATTATCTCTGGTTTCAGTGTCTCCTTGTTCTTATTGGTTGTCTCATCCATTCATTCTAGTGTTTGTCCCTTGGTGTTGTTTTTTTGGACTTGTAGCTCTGGTCACTGGCTTTTGGAAACCAATTCCCAGTTGGTGACCATGGGGGAGTTCCCCGGTGCAGACAGACCTCCGTTGGTGGTTGGTCTGGCCCAATCTTCTCTTGGTACACAGTTCTCTGTGGACCACCAACACATCTTTGTGGCTTTGCTCCCCCACTGAGATGGGGGAGCTCCTTGCTCACATTGAAAGTCTCTCTGGGTAGGGAGTTTAGCCCTGGCCCCAGAAATGTTGTCAGTGTTACTTGGTGATGTCTTCACTCTTGTCCACAACCATCTTGTGTCCCAGAGTTCTGACCATGCTCTTTTTGAACAAGTGATGGGTGTGTTCAGGGCCTTTATTTCTCTGTCTCTTCCAGTTTATCTGTATCTGGGTTGTTGGTTTTCTTGTTCAAGCTAAGGAATGGCTCGGGGGGAATGAACAAGAGGGACACCCTCTCCAGCCCATGCCCTGGCAGTTTTCCAGATCCCACCTCCCCAACCTGTAGAAGGAAGGGACAGAGTCCCGGGTCGCATAGAGGAAGACAGGTTGTACCACTTTCTCCTGGAGGGGAGCAACTTGCCTGCTCCCCAGCTGTGCCCTCTACCCAAGAAAGCACACCCCAAGGCCTTCCCTTCAGACTGTGGAACCTGAAGCTCAAAACTCATTTTAGATCACTAGTTTTCAGCAGTTTGAGAAGAAGGATGAATAGGTGGAGCACAGATTTGGGCCTAATGAAGCTATATATGATGTTATATATATAATGAATTTATATATGATGCTCTAATGGTGGTACATATGAACATTAAGCCTATAGACTGTACACCAAGAGAGAATCTTACTGTAAGTTACAGACTTTGGGTAATAATGGCATGTCAGTGTACTATCACTGTAGCAATGTATCACTGTAGTGAAGTGTGGTCAATGGGACGGTGGGGACCCTGTGTATGTGGAGACAAGGAGTAGGTAGGAAATCTCTAGATATTCTGCTTAATTTAGCTGTCCAATTAAATCTAGTGTAAAAAAGTATCTTTGAAAGGTGGGTTCAATTAGTGAATTTACTTTAATATATGATTTGGAAAGCATAACTTTAGTACTCAGTGTAAGGAATTTATTTGAAGAAAGAACCTATCAAAATAAGGGTCCAGTTAGTGAAAATATTCCAGCAAATATGTCCCTGTTTAGAAGAGTCTGAAGATTCATCAGAGAAAAGGCAGTCAACTGCCCTGTCCAAGTGGACTGTTTGAGGGGAATATGGAGAAGACCTGGCAGATATGACATTATGCTAAGACAAGTACCACTAAAGCTGCTTATTCCAAGAAGAACATGCATTTAAAGCTAGATGGGCAATTATTCAGAGTGACTTGAACTGGATAGGCTCTATTTGGAGCCTTGGTTTGGGGCATCCTGCCTTTCAGAGACAGAACAAATTAGAGGGAGTTCTGAAGAGAGCATCAGAAATGATAAAAGGTTCAGAAAATGTGACCCATGAGAAAAGGTGAAGAGAAGTGGACACATTCAATCTACAGAAAAGAAGACCGGAGGGAGACATAATAACTATTTCACTCCTACATAAAGGGACATTATGAAGAGGATGGGGACCAATTATTCTCATTAATCAATGGGGACAAAACAAGAAATAATAAGCTTACACAGCACCAGGGCACACTTAAGTCAAATATCAGGGTGAGCTTTAACACTATCAGGAGTTAGAGAAGATGAGGGAGGGTTTGTGTAAGCTCTTCTTCCTCAGAGATAGCTGTGATTGAATTTGATGTGTGACTAATTGGGGCGGGTTTGGAATTTTTAAATCAAGTCCTCTGATATTTTTAAGTTTGACATACCATTCAATTCTATTTCTCCACTTAAATAATGGATGGGGGCATCTATGTGCATAGGAGCAGATATATATGTCTAAGGGTTTCCCATTCTACATCTTTACATCCTAGTGTCAAGAGAAGGAACACTATTTTTAAATGAGCGTCAAAATACATTTATTACATCTGTTATTAGAGAGTGCACAGTGTACTATTTCATAATTCATGAAATGTACAACTTCCATCAAACTTTGAAATGTTTTACAGAAACATAACACTCAATAATGTCTAAACAAGTATGTGACAAGAACCTTGAAACAAGCTTTCTATAAGAAATAAAATCATATTACCGATAAGTTCTTCAAGTTCTTGTTCTCTCTCTCTCTCTCTCTCTCTCTCTCTCTCTCTGTGTCATTTCCTGGTTTCCATCAAGCTTTAGAAAACCCTTGGCACCTAAACCAAGGAACATATAACCCCAAACACTCACCCCCTACTGCGGCTTATTGGAATTTTATCTGCCTAAAGATTGGGCAAGTTTACCTCATTATTTCTCCTCTCTCTTATTGGTCACAAAGTTTGTAGCCCTTGATACATCTTTTCATGGAGCCATTAAGTGAAACAGCCAGTAATGAGAGTCTTCATAATGACTCATTTAGTTCTTTCCACTGGAAGCGATGCATATTACTTCTGCAACACTTCACCTACTCCATTCAAGAAAGCAGCAGCCCTGGTTAGCTGCCATTACAAACTTAACTTCTCTTGAAATCACTGGTGCTACAAAATGTTCATTTAACTTCTCATAATCTTGATTTTCAAAATATGTGATATCTTGCTTATTGTGAAAGCAGTGAAATGGCTATAGAGATTTCTGTGGTTTTCATATATTTAATTCAAATTCTTTCAATTGCCAGTTGTTCATTTAGATCAAATAAACTGGAGTCATTCATAAGAAAGAAAAGAACTCGAGTGCTATACTATGTTGATCTTAGTGGGATATCTTTGTGAAAATAGCATTCTTGGAAATAATTTGGAACTTCTAAATCAGTTGTCTAAAGCTTTCATTCATTAATACAGAGTGATAGTACCTATATCCTGCCTGATTTTCCTGGCAAACAGTGCCTAACTTACCACCCAGTCCCTTCAAGTGGCTGATACCATCTCACTATCCCTGGGCACAAGCTTCTTGTGCAGAGAAATCTTTTGTATGAACAGGAGAGACTCTTTAAACAATTCAGTTTTATTTCTGGCCATGTATATGTTTTGATATAAATTAATGTGATGAAATATATATATATATCCAATATAAACTAATACAATGTGTGTCATTCCAAATATATGACTAACAGAAGGAACAACAAAAACACATTAATTACTGCTATAAGACACTGTTCTGCTAAACTTCTGATAAACTTGTAGATTAACTATAGGTGACATTCATATCTACTCCTGATATTTTGTGGTTAGGACATATACTTGACTGAGACTCTCCATGGTTTTCATAGTAGAAGTCTAATATAATCATAAGAACCATACTATAGAGTTTGTTTTGAAAAGTCATTTCACTGCTTTCACGATAGGTTGCTGGACATTATTCTGCTGGACATTATTCTCCCTATTTTTTTCCTCTGCCATCCTTTCTAGTCCCCTTTACCTTTTCTCCAACCTCTCCTTACCTCAGAAATTTCACTTTATTTGTAAATGACTGCTAATTTCTTCTCAATTTTTACTGATTTCCAAATCATTTACATAGCTATGTAACTTGGACAGTACAAGATCACATCTCCCTATGTGCACACTCCTCACTCAACTTGCTTCAAAACTCCAGTGCTGATGTCCCATTCCTTTTTCTCCCTACCCTCTCCCCTGCTCCAAGACCATTCGTTTTTATAAGTATTTTACTTTGTTGAATCACTGGGTATGTAAATGTACTATGCTTTTAGTCATTATGATGTGCTTCATGACACATAATTCCTTTGAGGAACTTTATATTACTGAAATAATTTTTTTCACATTAATTTGGATTAGATTTTAGTAGATAATCTTTAATCCATACTGAAGATTAATAATTCAACATTCTAACTGCACTTTGACTAGAAATTCTAAGACCCAAATCAGCAGATACTTGAATTTCTTAGAATAGTATAGACTTAATTGCTTTCACAGTCTTGTAGAAGTTACTTTGAACATTAGAATTAAATCAAATATTTTAAAATGTTGATTTTATAAATTAAATCAATTTAAAGTTTTTATACTTTCTAAGAATTGTAACCACTATCTTCCTCTTGTCCTCTTGTTCATCTTTTAGATTGAAAAATGATCATTCAACTTTTCTGTTTAAAAACCCTGTTTACTCTACATTGTCTACAGAGAAAACCTAAATTCTTGCAAGATCTCTCTTGTCAAACTTTGATTTTTCAAGCATTGAGTTTTTTATTTGATCAGACAGAGCTCACTACTTATCACTTGAAAAATAACAATTATAAATATTAAAATAAAAAGCATTCATAATTTTATATTTAAACACCTTTAAGTTCACCAAAGCAAGGCCTCATGCTTCATCTGTAATGATTTTTGCCTAAAATACATTTCTCTTACTGACCCACCATGAGTCTGACTTTTTAACCTTCAAGATATCTTGTTAATAATGCTTTCTATGGTTCCTGACCCTGCCATAAAAATCTTACTCCTTTGTGGTCATTTAAAAAAATAGTTTGTTTATAATCTATGAACCTTATTTGTATTTGTTGTTTGAGAGTCTGTGAGAAGAACAGCTTAAGAGCGTTCTGTGGTTATTCCTGCTCATTCAGTGGCCTGATCACAAGAGTTGAAGACCAGCCTTCAGTGGCAAGCTGGGCATACCCTCCAGTCTTCACTGGGGAATTGGGTGGTCACAGAAGCCCCTTCATGCTTTCACAACCCCTTGCAACCTTAGGTTAAGAAGCACTAGCTAGACTCAGGAGCTGGAGCTGTCAATTCACTTTGAAATTCATTTTCCGTCACAATGATAGAAGAAAAATATATATATATAATCAATAAAAAAAAAAAAAAGAAAGAAATTGCTTCTCCATCAGGCTTTTCAGCAGCAGCCTGCTCTTCCTGTTCTTTCTTCGGGTTCTCTGTAAAAGTAGAGCTCAAGCCTTCTGGGAGGCATTGCCACACTAGTGCACAGCTGCCAGGGCCAACATCTGTGCATGAGCAGTCAGGGAGCTTGCATTTATTGTGTGAATGACAAGCCCCGTGCAACCCTGAGGGGAGTCTGTGACATAAGCAGAGGGCGGTAAACATGTGCAGCCTCTAGGGGAGACTGATGGTCTGCCTTGGGGTCCCTAACTACCCTAAATCCGGGTACCTAGAACGCTGTTTGGATCTGGTAGTGAAGCTTCTAGAAGTAAAATTGTTGATAGTGGGAATGACTACAGGGGCTGTAGCAAACTTCAGCACAGTCTGTGGGCCGGTGTTCTGGATTTGACACTGATGACCAGGTTTTCAGTGGTAACATTGGTACGAGCTTCCGGTAAAGGTGTTTCCCAGGTTTTCTTCAAGTTTCTGATGTAAATGCCATCATTTTGTAGAGGTATGTTCCATTCGGAAATAAAGGTTGGTACCACCCAATAGAATCCAGCTGCAAATAATTTGAGGACATCATCTTTCTTTATTTGTAGTACATAAGGACTTGGGGCATTTTGAAAATTTCTCTTCAAGTTATGATGGGGACTTAGAACAGCATCATATGGCCCCTGCTCTGGGTAACATGGAGATGCTGTGATCATTTGTCTTAAATGCATCTTACGTCCCCACCTGGAATGGTGAGCCGCTTTAGAGTGAGTACTACTTTTCAAGTTTTATATCCTTGGCACGTAGCATCATACATAAAATCTTTAATGATAAATAAAGCAATCATTTTCTTAGGAACTACAGTGTAGTCAACTCACAGCCATCCTTGGCCTACACCCCTGTGGAAAAACTGTTTATTGTATAGATCTGCTTGGGAAAGAGGTGGTTCCTTTCCTACCAGCTTACTCATCTCCTGCTCTTGCTATTTAAGTTGGGTTTCTCTGACACCAAGTGTCAATCTATAATGTTTATCTAGTTATTATATTATCTATTTTAAAGAAAATCACTACCATTTTTAACCCTACCACTGATGTAGATTAAAACAGTTGTATTTTATGAAATCATCCTCTCTGCTTTCAGACTTGATTACTAAGTCACTGAATCTATTTTTGCTAAGTTTTGTTAAACTATCTGTCATAAAATCCAGAAGGAATGTCATTGCATTCATTCTCCAGATAGCCAACCATGGTCAGTGCTACCTCTGTTCCTTCAATAAATCTTCACATGGAAAGTTTCAAGCTGGCATTCTCATTTGTGATGCTACGCTTGCATTCCACTACATGATTGATTCCCTGAATTCAAAGAATTCTAGCAAGCAGATGATTAGAAATACATAATTTTAGGTGACAACCATAGTTCTGCAGCAGAATAATTTGATATTTGAACATAGCACTTATCATGAAAAATATTATTGTGATGTGATTTGAACCACAGCAGTTTCCTAAAACAGGATAGGGAATTATTTGAAAATCTTAAAAAAAGTCACTTTTGCAATAGATTGTTTGCTTCAACTCCATTTTGATATACTGCTATGGACTATATGAATTGAATAAGAACAGTCTCAGGTAATGTGGAGGAGTCATTTATATTTATTTCCACTGACAAATATGTGGTGCGAGTTTTAGTGTATATAATCATGTAGTCATTATTGAGGTACTGTTTTTGTTCTGGACCTCACTTTTTTATTTCTGAAGAAAGACTGGGCATATGCGTTGGGTGGCAGCAGTGTACTGGCATTAGAGAGCACCATGCTTGATGTCAGAAGGCCCATTGTCTCCAGGCCCTGACCTATACTTTTGACGCAAATAATCAAAATATACTGCCTCTCCATTTCCTGATTTTACCATGTTGTCCTCGAGACATAGTTCATCATTACTCTTATGTCAGGTCATTTTCTATTTCAGTTTTTTTTTTTTAATTTTTTTTAGTTCTCCCATAGTGGTGGTTACTTTTATTTCTTCTTCCTTTTGGGGTGGTGTTGGAGTGGTAAAGAAAAAGATTGTTTCACATCTTCCTATGCATTTGGTTCCCACTGTGAGTTTATTGAAATGGTCTTCCTCATTGGTACCCACAGCTGTGATTTCAATATTTGAACCACTTTGGGTCTTTTGGGACATTAGGACAAATTTGTGCTAGTAGTAACTGAAATGCATATAACTCCATAGGACCACAAAATTAAATGTTTAGGAAATGAACAATGAACAAGGAGTATTTTCAATGCTCTTGATATTGCTCTGCCTTTTCTTGGGTACCTGATACAGAGCTCCCATGTCACTTAATTATGCAGTGTCCAGAGAGAGAAAAGGCAAGTGGGGCAGGACTTAGGTTTTTAGGTGCTGAAACTAGTGCACCTTCAATACAGATGTTCAGAGTCCTTGCATCGTACAGTCTTTTTTAAAGAGACAAAGACTATTGTGTACTTATAGTTTATTTTCCTCTAAGAGCAAAAAACTTAGTAAGCATTTTTGACACATGGACTAAGTCTGTCGGCGTAGCAGCTGGAATGACACAATGGACCCTAATAGCTTTTTCAGGTTTTTTCATACTATTTGCACGCTGCAATCCCTCCTCTCCCCCAGAAGATTTGCTTACAAACCACTACCCTGGGTAGTGTTCAGATGTGGATGTTTATTAAATGAATTATAAAAGTCTGGCTGCTTCTGAGGGTATATTCCTTAAAGGAGATACTTTGTTCTTCACACATGTTTATTCCTCTGAAAGCCCAGTATATGTATGTGGAATTATTTTCAAGGATGAAATAACTTATGGTTCAAATCTATTTTTGTCCTTTCAATTCTCTTTACTGCCAAGTGGGTGCCCCTGAGGGCTATGCAGGTGGTACCTTGTGGCAAGAGTGGCTACATGGTCATGGTCATGTAAGAAGTAACATGTCAACACCATGAAGTCCAGAGAAAAACACATTTCTCAGATGTGTGCTTGTGGTTTGTAAGTTTGCAAATGGAATAGATGAAAACAGTGACTCTCTCCTTTCTCCTTGCATATTGGTTAGATTATTTGCCTTGTTCAGAATCTGGGGATATGAAAGACAGGTAGAGATGTGCATAGAGATGTTTATCATTTTTAAATAAAGTGTAAATTGAGCATGCTGTTTTTTTCATCAACTGTGATCTAAATGCTTGATGTTAGATCACGTTTCCCCATAAGTGATTGACACTGTGGCTTTGTTTATACCATCTCTTTGCTTTTTAGTGCTGGTGGGGATGGCAGTGGGGGCGAGGAGAGAAATGCCTAAAGTGAAATTAGAGAATTTCAGTGTTCTGATGGCAACTTTCTTCTCCAGAATATTCTTGTAACAAGCAACTAGAACATGAATTTAAATAGATCCATAACAAATAGTTAAAACAAAGCAAAAGAAAAGTTTTTTTTTTGTTCTTCTGTGGCAAAATAACTTTAACTTGTATTTAAAGATGCATATTTCCTGTGTTGGTCCTGAGGACTTAAAAGTGAATTTGAAATCAATCTCAGATGGATTATCTGTGTGATATAAACTCGTGGGCATGAAATGTATGGAAAGTACATATGGCAGCCCCATCTGATATAAACAAGTAGGACTGAGGAATATACATATATGCCATGATTGATTTACTAGCTGTGTATGTAAATGGAGCTGAAGGCCCATTTTCAAGCATGACCTGTGATAAACAAATGCATATAAATTCACAATAACTGAGATAACACAAGAATAACATCAATTAAAACAATTATGACAACTTCTAGTCATCACGAGGTATTGTTTCAGTTCCATCTTAAAACAGGAAAAGATTCCAATTGTTCTTAAATTCACTGGTAACTGATTCTACATTTGTGAAGTCTTGACACAAAAGGGTTTAAATGTCCCTCGTTTGTATTCACTGAAAACATGAATTCCAAAGCCTCAGAAAGGAAGTTATGTGTGGCTCTATGTTTGACTGGGACAGGTTAAAGTGGTGCCTACCAATTAAGATACTCTCTTTATTTCATTATTGAAAATACACATTTTATATTTGCCTACCAAACTAAAAGTACAAATGTCTAAATATTAGCATATTTAATAAATGCCTTGGAGTATATAGGGTAATGAATCTAAAGTCACAATTTATACTTTAATAAATCAGTTTTAAAATATTTGTTGGTATAACTGAATAAAACAGAATGCACAATAGCATTTCTATTCTTGCTATTTACTAAAGCAAAGAATTAACCAGAAATCCATGCTTCAGTGACAGGCAATTATTTTATCCATGTTCATGGGCACACAGTTAGCCAGAAGCCAGGGCACTTCTCACTTGGTCTGGTATTATATCTGGGCCATTGTGTGCATTTTCTTTGTCAACTAGTCCTTTCTCCACTGTTATTCAAGAGATACTGACCAGACCTGCTCTACTCTACTGTTTGCCCTGGTGGAGAGGATTACTTTCTCCCTACTCCTCTTTTCTCTTCTTTCTCTCTACTCCTCTCTTTTGTGACCTTTGCCACTTGCCCTTGTTAATCAAAGATTATATAGGGGATCGTTATGGATCCTTCTGCCTATGAGGTTGTGAGTCTGGGCAGACAAAAGCATCTTATGTGTCATGTTTGGCAAGTTTATGTCAGCATCAAGATAGTATCTACCTGGGAGATTCTTAATAAGAGGTTACTGAAATTTTTATTCCATTTCAGATTCTACAAATCATTACCTAGATTTAGGTTCCAGATAGTTCTTAGATATTAACAGATTCTTATCATAACAAAATAAAAACTGTCATCATTCAGTAGCTAAAATTTTATATATAAGATCAGTGCTACATAGCACTGAATTTGCATCAGCATATAATCTCTGACTTGATCCATTCAGTGAGAATTTCGGGTCCAGGTGCTTCGCCTAATTATAATGCCCTTTATGCCTTTTCTCCTCCAAATCCTCCTGACTCTGTGACTTCACTTGTTACCTGCAACTCAATCAATACATTCTAAGATCATTGCCTGCAGTTGGCTATCTTCTCCCCTAGGAGAAAATGCATTTCAAATATTTTGTCTGACGCAAGGTAATTTTGTTATGGCAACCACTCAAATTGTCTGAATGGTCATCTCGAATTCTCCATCTATTTTTATTGTGAAAACCTGATTGAATGGCATGATGAAGCAGTCTTGGGTGTAACTCCTCTTACTCAGAGTCTTATTCCCTTTTTGAAATAAGGAGAATTAGTATTTCACTTGGGTTTCTCTATGAGATATGGCTAAGTGATTTCTCTGGAAACCCATAGGCATAACAGCTTAGACATGCAGAGACATTCTGATTACTTACTCAGAACTGGAAAAACTAGCTCATTGGCACAGCAGTACTGATTATCTCCACGATGGTAGTTTTGAAGAAAGCTATGGTGGTTTCTTCTCTACTATTTGTGGAGTATGTTTGTAATGCCTCAGTTCAGTATGCATCAAAATAAGAGAAAAATTTGTGTTTGATTTTTCCATTTTCTTGAATCTATTTTCTAGCCTACAAAGTGAAGGGCTGAAGCAATTGATGACTGTAAGTTCTGACACAGTAAGTCCATCTTTGCCTACATGGCTTAAAAACAGCCACAGATTCAAACTGAATGAGTGTAATTCTTCTATGAGAGTAGTACATTTCCATTCTACAGTAGTAAAGTATGGCTTCAAAGCATTAGAGCTCCAAAGATCTGTGAACTACAATGTTCCAATTCAAAAGCAAATCCAACTAGATTTTATCAACTGTCACCAAAGAGACTCACTAATTTTAAATTATGTTCTTTTCTCACTTCTAGCAGGAGGGAAGACGTTTCTGGAAATTCTGGAATTCTGGAAAAAGACTAAATTGACTATTATAATTGCTGTGCTTATATTCACCTGGAAAGAAATCTCAGTCCACAAGCAAAGGTGGTATCATGTTGAATTGGGTATATAGAATATAAGGCAAAACTTAAATACATAGACACATAAAAATAGTGTTAAGGAAGTGTGATTCAGTGAGCTGGGGAAACATGCTCTTTTTGCAAAGGTTGAAAAATGTAGCAGTGAGATGAAGCAGGGAGTCATGGGTTCATGGATTCTGTTCATGGCAATCTATATGAAGGATAGATTCCTGACCAGGTGCTAGGTTAATGGACTGGACTCCAAAATCCCCACCCTCAATCTCCGTACCACACCTGGGGAAAGCCTTGGGTCAGATCCAGCCTGGGTAAAATTATAAATGAGAAATTCATACAAATTTCACAGATATCCATTGAAATTAAGTCACTTTTTTGTACTAAGAATCACATGAAAATAATTGCTATTATTGTGCAAAACTGAAAAGAAAATGTGTAATTTTTTTCTTTGTAAAGTATGTAACTTTTTCTCAATCTCCTATACCCTTCCAAGAAAAGTATAAGCTCCTTACAAACTATTACTTACAAAGAATTCCAAGGATTTCTCTGTTATCTAACAGGGGAATAAATGCAAAACTGAAAGATATCTTCCTGTAATACTTTCCATGAGAGTCTACATCTTCAGATCATCTAGGATAAAATGAAGAGCATCTGAAGTTGGGGTCTCCAAAGCAAATTGCAGATGCAAAGATATATGAAGGAAAAAGGGGATGGAGAGAGGTGGGAATGGCAGGGAAGAAAGTCTAGTAAGGGATGCATTTTAGGTAGAAGAAATCTAAGTCTGAGTCCAGGGGGTATGAAAGAGTATGAATTAAGTCTGAGAGATATCTTGGTATAAGGTAAAGGGATCCAGGTCAGGATTTCTCCAGGGGGTGCCCAGATCCTGAGTTCATCAGTCTTCTGAAGAAAGAAGTGTAAACATGGGAATCACAGAGGGAAACCTGGGGCCAGACCAACCTCACTTTATAGGGAAACTCTCACTAGAGCAGGAAAGTATACTCACAAATCTTTTACCAACCAAGGTTTGCGGATAGTTTAGGAGGACAGTTTTGAGTCAGATGTGTGTGTGTGTCTGTGTGTGTGTGTGTGTATTTTCTCCAATGTCTAACATTCCCACTACATTTAGAAACTTGAGAAAGCTACTCACATTTCTCACTTATAAAAGCTTAGTTTTTACTTTCAAAAAAAGAATAATGTTATTGCTTTCCTTGTAAGATAGTTGTGACATAATGTATGCATAATATTCATCTCAGTGTCTACACAATAGATGGTTAATAGATATAAGCTACAAAGATAATAGAATTTTTTTATGCTTAAATAGACATCATTGACTAAATGTTTAATAAAGAGGTATGCAAATAGTGTGGATAAGAGAAGCTACAAATAAAATTTGTCCTGATACTTGAGGGCAAATAAATGATCTGGCATTTTGAATTCAGATACCTCTTCTTCTTTTGATCTGAATTATTCAGGGAGCCAATTCAACTTTCTGCCTTAGTCCTGTTTTCCTTGGAAAACACAAGCAATACTAACATTATGATTCTTTCATTACTCAAATCAGAACTTACCTGAGCCAAAATTTCTCATCTGTAAGTAAGATGGTTTGACAAAGTGATTGCTAAGTTTCTTTCCAAAGTTTACTATGATTCTACTATTTTGTGCGTGCTATGTTAGAGTAAATTAATCACTGGAAAAATAAACTTAGAATTATACTGATGCTTCAAGCTCCTAAACTTTATCATTCAAAAACATTTCACTAAAACTGTAAATTAGACTTCAATTAGAGTTGTGAAGATAGGCACATTAACTGTTTTGTTTAGGTGCATTTTGTATGTTTTGTTATTTTGAGTTTGAAATCGGTGTAAGCCTTGAGAAGAACTATTTTTAAAGGAGTTCAAGCAAATGTAATCACTTCTGATGGAAATTTGTAAGCCAGAGGAAAAATTTTATGCCACATTTTAACCTGTGCAAAGGAAGTTGTCAGAATGATAAAACTCTTTACCATAGAGTTTTATACACAAGATATTTAAGTACAATAGTCTTTCTTGAGGCCCAACATATAGACTTTGTAAAATATAGATTGTAAGTGAGGGAAGTTCTTAGATTAGGATATATTTATTCTCTTTAAAGAAAAACTTTAAAAATGGCACATAGCATAATGAGATTTGAGCATTTAAATGTATTCTAGAGACAGTTGAGAAAAATAGATAAAATTGTATATATGAAATTAGGACCACAATGACTTAAGAATTTTTTTTTGATCATATATGAAACAATACTTTATGTTAGTTCATTTTACCTTTAGAAAAATCTCATGGCAATATGGAAGTAAGAATTTCTTCATGGACTTAAATACTAGGCTTGAAAATATGAAGTTGAACAAATAATATCTATTTTTAGGATACTGAATCAATATTTCTGGATTATAGATATATGTGCATATGTACATACATATGATTTTAAATAAGAAATTTCAAAATATGAGAAAACGATTTTCTTTAAATTAGTCAAAATGCAATGCAATGTTATAAACTCTTCCTTAGTCTTCCTTCCTCCACAATGAATGATGCAGTTGACCTCAAAGGTCAGTCTTACTTAATTAAGGAGTCAACTTAAACAAAAACCTCAAATCTTCCTCCAAAGATTCCAGTAAGACAAGTGAAAGACAAAAGACAAAAACAGAGGTAGGATGAGAGGAAATCAGTGTTGAAAATCAAGTGATATTACAGAATTTTTTAGAAACTCAATTTAGACTTTTCAGTGTTAGGCTGAACTTGATGAAAACCAAAAAAAAAAAAAAAAAAAAAAAAAAAAAAAAAAAAAAAAAAAAAAAAAAAACAAAAACAAAAACAAAAACAAACAAACAAACAAAAAAACCCAAAACTGCCACTTTTCCTTCTATAGAAAGAAATGTGCTTCAATTTGATATAAATAAACAGTATAGAGGGTACCTTATTGTATGAGCTGGGGTGGGGGGGAGTCAGGTTACATACAAGATTGGCAGAATCTGTTTTTCCACCTTTGAGTAATAGTATATAAAAGAGACATCAAGCATGGATGCATCCAGCAACAGAACAACCAGTTTGACATACATTCCTTGGTCCTTAAAGAATCATTGTGAGACTCCCAGGGTCAGAAATGTGTCTAGTAGTATAAATAAAACAGAATCTCTGACTCCAAAATTATTAGAAGGAAATTAAGAAATTTTAGTTCACATATTCAAAAAGAGTAAAGGGAAATAAAATAAAAAGGGGAAAGAAAATATTATTCAAGCAAAAAGTACCAAGAATACTATTTGATGATAACAAATGGAAATAAATTAGGATTCCTTATTGATATCATGCAAAGCATATTTAAAAACAAAAATCCTTATATCAAACCAAGACAGATATTTCTTTCTTTTAAAAATAAAAAATCTAATCTCCAAAGTCAATAATACTTATGAAAGCTTGAAAACAAATTTAATGGCATTAAACGACAGAAAAATATTGGAAACATATAGAACAACTGATAAAAAATTAACAGAATAAATACCCATATATAATATTGGATGCTGTGACAATCCTCAATAGACACAAATTTATGCTGTAATATGCTTTTGATTTTAAATCAGAAAGAATAAAATAATACGATAGTTATTCATATCCAACTTACAAAATAAGGAGCAACACAAGATAGAAATAAAGGAAAATATATCTGCTACTATACAAGCAGTTTTAACAAATGAATCTAAAAATTAAAGATACATATTTTTAAAACTTCTAGCTAGTCTTTTTATGTAAAAATATTAGAAAAACCATGAGTCCTCAGATTCAAAGAACATTACATGCATGAAAAAAAATGCAATGCACTTGGAAATTAAGCAATCTACTTCTAAATAAACCATGAGTAACGGAGAAAGTAGGAAAGAACAATTTAATCTATATAGCACTCAGTGAAATAAAAGACAACTTATCACAAATGTGAGACACAGCTAAGGCATCACTTAGGGGAAAATTCATAGTACAAAATGCTTAAGAGGAAAGATCTTTAATTATCTAATTCTTATATTAAGAAATTAGAAAATAAAGAGGAAAGAGAACACAAAATAAGTGCAAGGGAGAAAGTAAAAAAGATAAAACAACTCAATAAACTTAATAACAGCACATAAAAGCAATGAAAAAAAGTTTGTTGTGAAAAAAAAAATAAATTCTACCAAAACTGACAAAGATAAAGATAGGAAGACAAACATCATTAACAACATGAATGAAACATGGTTTTGCTGTAGATTTTTATATAGTGAAATGAAAATAAGAGAATACTCTATAGAACTTTATGTTCATAATTTCAGTAATTTAGAAAAAGTATACTAATCCTTCAAAATCACAAGCTGAAAACTCAACCAAGATGAAATAGATATTAATAATCATACACCATTTAAAAACTTAACTGTGTAGGTTATTTTTAGAAATTTGTAGAAATTTCTGAAAAAATATTCCTGAGCTTAGGTGGTTTCATTGGAAAATTCTACAAAACATTTAAAGACATAACACCAATTTACACAACCTTTTCCAGAAAAATGGAAGGACCAATTTACTACTTACTGTGAGACTGTTATCAATATCCAACTCAATATTAGATAAGAAGTGAGTAAAAAATATTTATATCATCTCTATTATGAGCTTAGTCTTAAATTACAAAAAAAATTAGTAGATTGAATCCAGAAATGTAGAAAAATGGATTATGCATCAGGCCAAGGAAATTTCTTCCAGATATGCAAGGCTGGTTCAATATTCAAAAATCAATCAATGTAATTTACCATATCATCAACAAGCTAAAAAATAATATGATTAGATCAATGATGCAGAGAAATAACTTGACAAATTTCAATAGTCAACTCATGATTAATTTTTTTCAGAGAAACAGGAACAAAAGGAGAGTTTTTAAAATTGGTAAACTATATCATCAGGCAATGTGTATCTGCCATAACACTTAATGGTGAGAAATTGAATTATTTCCCTCTGATCAGGAACAAGGGAGATTGTCTGACTTTATCACTTGTATTCAATATAGGTCTGGAAGTCCTGCCAGAGCACTAGGAAATACAGATCATGTATATATAGATAGAAAATATGTCCCCATTTGTAATTAATGTTATAACTTTACTTTCTATATAGAAAACTCAAGAAATACCAATCTTTTATAGCTAAAAACATGATTTCAACAAGGTTGCAAGATATATCCACACAGAACAATCAACTGTATTTCTATACATTAGTAAGCTAGGAAAAATCAAGACTAAATATATATATTTAAAATTTATGGTTGTATCAAGCAAAATGAAATAGTTATAAATCTAAGTTAGTATGAGATGTCTGTTAATAGCTATAAGCTACTAATGAATAAAATCAAAGCTCTAGCTAAATGAAGATCATTTACTTATTAGAAGATAACACAGCAAAGATATCAATTCTCCCCTAATTGAAATATGGGTTGGATGCCATTGCTATCAAATTCTCAATGAAGTTTTATATATATGGAAAACACAGATTTAAAATAACTAAAAATCTGAATAAGAAAGTGGAAGATCTCACTCTATATGATATTAAGACCCATCATGTAATAATGTGAGACTGCATTTGGTGGAACGTATAGACACACACAATAAAAGGACAAAATACAGATCCCAGAGATAATACCACACACATATGTCCATTTGACTTTCATCAGAGGTGTGAGAGTATTTGAAGAGTAATGATAGCACTTAAATTAATGGTGCTGAATAATTTAACATTGATTTGCAAAAAAAAATTAAGTTCTACTTGTTTTCCATCTAATATAAAAATGTGAAATGGATCACAAGCTTAAATGGAATAAAAGTGTAATAACATAGAATAAACCTTCAGATCTAGGGCTTGGCAAAGAGTTTTTGGACATGACTTCAATAACAAACCATAAAAAGAAAAATTGATAAATTGAACTTCATCAAAAATAACAAACCCTCTGAAGATCATGAAAAGACAAGCTACAGACTGGTAGAAAATATTTGCAAACAAACAATCCAATTAGAAAATGGGCAAAAGACATGAATAGACATTCCACTGAAGAGGATTCACAGATGGCAAATAAGCACATGAAAAGATGTTCAATATCATTAGCCATTAGGGAAATGCAAATTCAAGCCACAAGGAGATATTTCTACACACCTAAAAGAATAGCTAAAATTAAAAAAAAAGTAGTAATATTGCCAAATGCCAGTGAGGATGCAGTGAAACCACAAAACATATATTGCTCCTGTGAATGTAAAATAAAAGTGAGAATGGCAGTTGATTACAGAGCTAAACATATGCATACCATATGATCCAGAAATTGCACTCTTTTAAAAACATTTTGAGATAAATTGAGTCATTTATTTGAGAGAAAAGGAAACAACACAGAAAAAACCTAAACAATATTTATTTATTTATTTATTTATTTATTTATTTATTTATTTATTTATTTATTTATTTATTTATTTATTTATTTATTTATTTATAATAACCTCAAACTAGAAAAGTTTTAGTTATAATAACTGCAAACTAGAAGCAAACCACAATTCTCCAATACCGGGTGGCTCAAAAACAAAACAAATAAAAATGTGGTACATCTATATTCTGGAATACTGCTAAGTCAATAAAAGATAACTACTGAGAAATGCTGTAACTTGGATGAATCTCCAAGAAATAATGTTAAGTGAGGAAAACCACTTTCAGAAACATTACATACTGTACGACTTTTGTTTAACACTCTTAAAAATGAAATGACAAAGTCATAGATATAGAGAACAGACCAGGTGACTTTCACAGTAAATGACAGTGGCTAGTAAAGATCGCATATGGGGTGCTATTGGTGAAACTGTTCTTTACTTTGTGGTTGTCATCCTGTGACTCTACATCTGTTGTAAGAGTGCATAGCACTGAACACATAAATGAAAATATAAACAGTGGTAAAATCTGATTAAGATCAACAATGTTATCAATGTAATTTCTTAGTTGTGATAGCATACTATAGTTATGTAAGAGATAATAAACTGACAAGATTACCTATATTATTCAATTATATTATTTTGGTAATGAAATAATTACCACCAAATGAACAGTTTATATCTTTGGGGATATTTCATGGCAATTATATAGTTTTCCTTTCCTGATTTAATATTAGTATATTGTCTATAATAAACCACCCATGGTATCTTAGAATTGGGTATGATGTAATAGATTTGCTCTGTAATTCTAGATTTGATTGATGTTATATCCTAAATTACTCAGTATTTTTTTACATTCACATGCACAATTTGAAATTACGTTGTAGTTTTATCTTTGAGTGTTGTGTGAAATGTAACTAGGAAATGTTCAAATTTTTTCTTTATGTTCAGTTTATATACCATGGAACTTTGAATTTTTTAAAATAATTCATCCATAAGACTCTCTAAACTTAAAGCATTTCACAGAAATAATTCTTTGAAAACTATTTTAATTTCTCTCATGTTCATTGTTATATTTAGTTTTCAACTTCTTCAGTCAATTTTTCATTTTATATATTTTTAGATTCTTCGGTATTTCCAAATGTTTTAGCACTGAATGTACATTTGATGTTATAAATTTTATATCTTATATATGTAGTAATAACTCACATATTTATTTCTTCTCACCCTAGCCAAAACTTGCATGCTCTTCATTTTCTTTCATTTGTAGCTTATCCATGCAACCTTCAAAACCAACTGCAAACTTCTAGTGTATGAAATTTTATAGTGTTCTAATTAATGAAATTTAATATATACAGATATATAGTCTCATTGGCTAGTACAAAAATTCCAATTGTGTTAAAACAGAATAAATTAAAAAAAAGAAGAAATTCAAATATCTCTGAAGAAAATGTGATTTATTGGGGAAGGTCTTCCTAAGCATAAGTGGATAAGAAGTAAAGAGAAATTGACATATTAAACTGAACCTAAAAACTAAAAAATAGTACTGTATTTTAGTTTGCCAATAAATGGTGCTGGAACCATTAGATATCCATATTCTAAAGAATGAAATTTGACCTTGCATCTCATCATGTTAAAAGTATCCTATGCACTGAAATATAATACCTAACACTAGAACTTTTGTTTGTAGACTTTGTCTTAAGCAGTTTTCTTAATTATAACAATAAAATTGCTCTCTGTAAAAGAAAGTCAATCTTGATAAATTACACTTGAAAATTAAAAAAAAAAAAAACAAAAACTTCAGTCCAAAAGACATTATTGATACAAAACAAAGATAATCCATATATATATATATATACTGGAGAAAATATTTTCAAAACATATGCTAAAAATAAGATATATCCCAAGTACAAAGAATTCTCCAATCCAATAATAAGAAAACCTTAAAATATGCAATTAAAATGTGCAAAAAGCTTGAATATATACTTCACCACATATGCTATACATAAGGCAAATAAGAACATAAAAAGATGTTTAACATCAATGATTAGGAAATGCAAATTAAAAACCACAATGAGATATCACTATTAGAAGTACACATTAGAATGAATAACATTAAAAACTACTAATCATTTCAAGTGTAGATGAAGGTATAGAAATTAGAAAGCTCACCTCTTTCTAGTGAAAATGGGCAATGGTGCAGCCATCTGGAAATGGTGTGGCATTTTTTTTTTTTTTTACAAAAGTAAACAAACCTGTGATATGACCCAGCTATCTCAATGTTAGGTACTGATGAAATGAAATGACAATTGAAATATAAGTTCATATAAAAACATGTGCATAGATATTTATGCAAGCTTATTTCTTATCACCTCAAACAGGAAATAATTTTAATAGTCATCCAGCCCTAATAGTTTTCTATGGATAAAAAAATGTGTAATTTTCATACAATGGAACAACATTCATCAATAAAGATAAAAAGAATGTCTATATATAAAACAAAATTGATGGTTTTGAAATGATTATGCATAATCACATATATCTAATATCTATTCATTTCGCTTACTGCTATAATCCTTAAATTCAAATTCCTAATTCAGTCAAATCAGAATTCCTAAGTGGGCCTACATTCTGTAATTCTCTATACCTTGGAAGCAATCTACTTTTAATCAAGTCATTTTTATCTGTTAATGCTTCATTCCTATGAACTACATTCTTTTTTCCATTGAAAACCTGTCCTAAAATATATTTTTCATCCATAGACAGCTCTACATTTTTTCTCTTTCTCTTTTAGCAAAAGAAATGTCTTAGTTTCAATTTTTTTCTTCAAAAAATATGTGTGAAAATGTGAAGTTTCCCATTTGATGTAACATTTTGTGTATAAATATAAGCACACTTTGTTATTAATATTGCTTGATTTCTATTGGTTTGTCCCAGTTGCTTTCATCTGTCTCTATATTATTCCTTTATTCATTAGGTGTTTTAAATGTTATTCCTAATTATCAGTCATTCTAATGAGAGTTGGGGGGTGGCATAGTTTTATTTTTGAAATCAAATAGTCTACTTGGGTCCAGAGACAAAGATGACTCCTGTGCACAGATAATTACGATGGGATGCACAAGACACTATTAGGGTAGGGCTGATTCTCTCTTCCTGAAATGTTCTATTTTTAACCTTTGGATTCTGTGGATAATCAACAAATACACTTGACCCAATATCCAGAAACTATTTCATATGTGAAATACAATAAATGAAGAAATGAAAAAACACCTTTCAAATGTGTATTTCAAAGATATGTGATTCAAAGTTAGAATGGGGGGGGGTAAATCCCTGGGATTACAACGTTGTGAAATTTATATATAAATAAATAAATTTAAAAGAAAAAAAAAACAAAGTTAGAATGAAGACAATCCTAGGTCACTGAAACCACTACCATTATTTTCATGGTGTTCTCCTGCGACATGGCAAGTGACTGAGATCTGATATGGGATCCTTATATTTCTGGTTCTAATAATATAGTATGTTCTTAATAAATATTATTTTAATGGGTAGCTGAGCTCTAATGTAGAAACTTATCAAGTGCCAGAAATATAGAAGTTGGGGGTGATATCTTAAGGGTACTGAGAAAAACATAACAAAACTGTCAATAGAGTATTCCAAATACAGATAAAATCACTTGAGAAGGGTTGTGAATCAGACATTCCCAAAGACTCTGATTTGATGATCCATGGGTATTATTGAAACAGGCTATTTTAGAAATAAAATGTTGAGCATAAAGTAAGTAGAAAGGAACCAGAAAAAATTAAAATGATGCTGATGAAAGCAATACATTCATAAAAGAATAAAATGGTAAGCATAGAAATGGGTATCAAAACCTATTATAAAACTAATGACCAGATCATTGTGGTATTCGTAGGAGGGTAAGTAAATTAACCTGGAATTGAATCAGGAGTTAAGAACAGACATCTATACCTGTACACACTTGTGTACATACACAACAGCTCAACATAGTACCCCTATAATGAATTGGGGTGACAAAGAGAAAGATAAGGGCTTGTCAAAAAATGGTACAGAAACAGCTGGAGGGAGAAGAAATAGAAAAGGTAAATTAGATCACTACTTCACACTGTTTGAAAATATGTTTTCAAAAACATATTTCAAAGGGGTAAATTCTTTAAGTATGAAAAATAAAGAATTTTAAAGAAAACATAAGAGAACATATTTTTAATATCAAGTCTAAGAAATTCTTAAATGATAAAAACAAAACATTGCATGGCTGATTCATTCCTATAAAGACTCCATAAAATAAATGTAGTATGAATATAATATAATATAATATAAAATGTATATTCAAAACCCCAAATGTAACAAAGCCATATTAGTCATTAAAAAATAACATTCGTAATAGGTGATAAAGATTTTCAAGTTAAAAAAATAGCTTCAATTGAGTAAGTGTAGAAAGATAATTTATTAATTATAAATTTAAAAAGGCTGTGATATGATGTAGTGAGGTTGGGCTAGTTGGGAATTAATTATGACATTAATGGTGTAGTGTAAATGGGAAAGAATGGACTATGTAAACCTTATCATGATCATAGTGTTTCCTTTGCCATGTTGTTCTAAGTAGCATTATAATGATAATAATGCTTTATTTAACTTATAAACACATAATTCTTATCATTTAATTTTAGAGATGTAGGAACTTAGGTATAAAGAAGCTAAAAGAACTTGTCTGAGGTTTTAGAATCAGTAAAGATTAGGACTTAGACGCAATACCAAACTGCTGATCTAGACTTCAGCATCTGGGTTCATTATATATTCTTCCCAAATAAAAAAAGTGCACACATGTATGTATATGTTTATATATGTGCATGCTTGTGTTTGCAAGTTTATGTATGTCTACACACATTTATATATTTATGCACATGTTTTTAGATGTACGTATACATTCATCTAAGTATATGCCATTAATAAATACTGCAGATTTGTTAAATAATTAGGAATATTTTGAGTTAGAAGAGTTGAAGATTTGACCTTTGAACATACTATGTATTTTTAATTTGTAAAATGAAGTAATTTTAGGATTTTGCTCTAGCAGTTTATGTGGTTCTCTCAAGAATCATATTACTTTGTCTCCAAAATATTGTTACAGAATAAGAATCAAGAATTTATTCCTGAAGAATGTTTTTTTTTTTTTCTGAAGAGAAGAAATTTGGCAATTTACTTCAGTAAACAAGTTGGCAAAATTCTCTTTTAATGATGACAACATACTTTAGAGAATTTTTCTTTTTAGCTTCATAAATGAACTTCTATGGACAAAATACTCATGTATACTAAATTACAAATACACATGTACACATAAAATCCGGTGTGCTATGGTGTTGAATTTCTAGCTCTGCCTTGCTCTCACTCAAGGGCAACTTATCTCTCTGACCTTTCCTTCTAGATTACAAATGTCTTAGTGACACCTTTCTCTTTCCTTCTTCAAACTTGGAAATAATTTGTGGGTTAGTTCAGACTTTAAGTACAATATTTAACTGTTAAAGATCACAGATACTAGAATTTAGTGACATTAACTCTGATTTATAAGTTTTTTCCTCCTTAGCCAAAGAAATATAGGTGATTTTGAGTTTGATGGAGCTGCCTACCTAGGGATTCTACTCTTAGATCTGAAACAATATTGAAACATGGTGTGTGTGAGTGTGTGTGTGTGTGTGTGTGTGTAGATGGGAACAATGTTCTTAGAAAAATGCCTGGGCCACCCCTTCTTGTTGTAAACATTTCTCTCCTTTTTAACAAGCTGCCTGGATGCTATTAGTGTAGAAAATGTGTCTGAGGTCACACATCTCCTGTCTCCTGTGTTCGCCTTCTCTTCAGCCTTAAGACTAGATTCTGGACTGAGGCAACTTTGGAAAAGAACAGTGGTGAGCTAGAACTACTTCCTTCCTCACACTGACAGGAGGAGCAGGGCAGAAAGCTGCTGATGCTGAGGCTGCCTAGAGATGCTGAGAGTTTCGAAGTGAGAAGACAGACCAAATTTCTGGCTGTTATGGCTCTGTCTGTGAATGTGAACAGCTTTCATTCTTCTTAGTGATATTGCAGTACTACACTTAAATTTTAAACTGTGACCTCTGAGGCGTCAGCTTAATAGTTTGGGGTGTTGTTTGTCTACACAGACAAACGGTACACAGGCAATCTTTTTTTGTACTTTCCCACCTCCTGTCTCCCAAGTGTGAGCAAATGAAGTGTGATATAGCACTGTTATATAGTGTGTCCTGAGTCAGAAGGACCTGGGTGTGCACACCATTCCCTCTCCGTGTAATGCCAAAATTTACTTAAATGAACCATAGTTTTCTTACCTATCAAAAAGGATAATAGTAGCTTCCTTATTATACTACTGGGAAAATTAATTGGGACAATACATGTGTTTTGAGTGCCTGGTGTATAGTAAATACACAATGATAATAAATGTTAGCACTAGCATAGTCATAAGAACTCCATTTCAATAACATAAAGGACTCACAAAACCCATTCCTTTATTTAATTATATATTTTGAAATTTTAAAACAGAATGCTATTACACTATGAACTCATTTAAATCACTATGTGATTACAAAAGAATTGGTCATCATCGGAGGATCAACAATTGATAAAGATACTGATTTGCATAACTACACCAAATTCTTAAAATTTAAATGAAGTGATTTTGTTAAATAATCAGACAATATTAAAGAAGTAAGTAGCAGTGGAGAATAGGATAGGCTTTCTCCATGCAAATAAAATTTAATTCTTAATTTAAATTGCTTTTTGCATTATCATCTCTAGTAATTCATGTCTCTGAGCAAATGATATTTATTTTACCTCTGTCTTTTTTCCACATTCATAGAATGGAGACTTACAAATGGAAAAAAATATTTATTGGGAAGGAAACAATAGAGAAAACTAAGAGTCTGAATAAATCACCAATTAGATAAACCAGTTACTTGCTTTTACAGATACAGTGTCCTGTGGTTAGAGAGAATCCATTATTCATGGGCTATTTATTGGAACAAAGTTTTGGCAGTACAATTTCCTCTCATAACTCCCCATGTGAACCATTGCACTGTTTTTCCTTGCTAAAAATTGCAAAGCAAAAAAAAAAAAAAAAAAAAAAAAAAAAAAAAAAAAAAAAAAAAAAAAAAAAAAAAAAAAAAAAAAAAAAAAAAAAAAAAAAAAAAAAAAAAAAAAAAAAAGGCATTGAGAAGGGACAGGTAAAGGTGAAGTTGATGTTCAACTCACATTTTTTGTTTTAAAAGTAAAAGGAACAGAGATTTCTGTAGCTTGTTTGAAAAGCTAGAACTTTCAGCTCTCTGCCAACAACCACAGCTGAAACTGACAAGGTCTGACATCTCCCCCTGCTTTTCCTGCTCCCATTTTCTATGAAAATACTGTAGACACTGGATCAGGAAAGACAGTGGAGCCTTAAAATAATCACTCTTTCAATTTGCCCCGTGTTAGTTTCCATAGGAAACAAAAGTGGGAACTGTAGCCGACAGCAAGCAACTGTCTTGTTAGAATCCTCCCTTGTCGATTCAGCTGTGGCTGTTGGCTGAAATCTGAAAGTGGCATTTTTCAAAAGGCCCTTTGGCTTCTGAGTCTATGGAGTTTTCACATTGGAAAGCAATAAAAACGAATGGAAAAAAGTGAAATTACTTCCAACACAAAGTTTTCATATACCTTAGGATACTATTTCTCATGCAAAGAACTTTTCATTTCTCTGCCTAGTAGTTTATGTATGAGAACTGAAACCCATTTTATAAAAGCAAAAAGATACATCAAAAATGAAACTATGCTTCTTTGGAAGGTTAAACTCTGGATCTTAGATGTGTCCTACCTTCACTGTCAACCTTATCATGTGAAATTGCTTTCATAAACACCCCATTTAGGGAGGTAGCTCGGTTTACGTCAAACACCATCCTGGGTTCCTTCATATTTTACAAACACATTGCAAGTTATAAATGCTGGACAGACTTCCTCAGAAGAAAAAAGAGAGGGGATTTATAGAATTTATAGAAAACACAGCCAGCCACAAACTTAAATTGTTTTTAAAAAATATATTCAGTTGGGAAAAATACTCAAAATTTTACAATTGAACAGGACTTCAAGTTTCGAAATAAAGAAACCTCAAAATAATCATCATCAGGTGGAGTGATGATTTTATTGGGGAGAGAAAGCATTTTACAAGTGTTCACTTCTTTGAGTTATAGTCAAATAGACTAGCAATTCTATCTTAGATGAAAGCTGTATTTTTTTAAAAATGTGGGAGGTTTGAAAAATAACAGAAAAGTAACTATGAATGATGTGCCCTGACTTCTCTGCTATGGACATCAAATCTCTATTATATCCCTTTAAGAGGGGGGGGGGAATCCTATTTTATTGTAAGTGGAAGAAAGAGTAGAAAAAATGTAAGAAGGAAAAGATCTACAGTACATATTTACACAATTTAAGTGAAGAGTAATCCATCAGATACACGCTCAAACCAAAGAGTAATCCATCAACTACACTTAAGCTTGTTATCTAATATATCTGTGTACTTTCACTTTCTCTTTGATTTTCACCTGCAATATCAACAACAACAAAAACCACAACAGAATGATGTGGTTCTGATTTCTTTTTTAACTTTGACATAAAAGCACACAACGATTTTCACATTTTTCTTTATTTTTAGCTTTTGAACATTTGTACCTAAAAAAATAATGTCCTTTAACTTATTCCTACTCCCATCACCTGGGGGCATTAGTGTTCACATATTTTGCTTAAAAAAAAAAAAATCCAGAGGCCATATTTTTACAGATGTATATTTTTTTCTTCATTAGATTTAAATTTTCTGGCTGCTTTAAAAAATTACTCAAGCTTGATATTAAGGCAAGACAAATCATCCAGACGGACAGGTGAGCAAGATCCTACTATTGCAAACTACAGATTAAAAAAAAAAAAAAAAAAAAAAAGAACAGAAGGAACATTTCTCCGCTTAAATACATCAGGAGTCTGGGGTTACTTTCAAGTGGTTGCCAAACAATTTGTATATAAGTAGAATTGTAATATTGGAAACACTGTTAAGCTTGCTTTTCTTCCTTCATAACTCATTAATGCTTTTGCCATGGGTTCTTTATGGGGCATCCATTAAGAGTGTACACTAATAATAGTTTAATCCCACTACACCCAATTATATATCCCCCTTAACCAGTGTTTGCCTCCCTTTTCTCTCTCTCCCTCTGAATTATCTAATAAAATAGAATATGCTATCAGAGAGGATTAAAAAGACAACAAACCTCTCCCTTCTCAATATAAATATTACAAATAGTAATTCTAATGCAACAAAAATAGCAGAGAGTGGGCCGAAATGGATAATGATGTACAAAGGGGAGTACAGGATCTTCACCCCATCTCTTATCATTAATAACACCACACCTGACAGAGGAAAAGATACTGCCCTCTGGAAGAAGACTACGTAAACACCCAAGATTTTATTAAATAACCCATTTTGGAACTTAAATCATTAAGCTGCATCTCCATGGGCTCTTCAGAAGGGCTGTCTGAGAAAAATAATGGATTGTCTGCAAACTTTTATCTTAGTTATTGCCTCTAGAGTTATACTATTTAATTATTAAAATATGGTATTAATGAAACATGCAATCCTGGAAAGGAAACTACTTTTATCATTGCACATGAAAGGCAAAAATTTAATATACTGAATATACTGTATACACATTACAAATGTATTTGCATCCACCTTCCAAACAGCAAGCACCCCCAACTTCCCCCTCCCCTCCTTTACAGCTGCTCAATCTGCAAGAATGTGCAGAAGTAATTTATCTGAAATGGCCACTATTGTTCTTGATTCTGATTTGATTCCAAAAAAGCCAAATAATAGAAACCATTTTGAACATCTATTTTGTGCACCTGTTGTGCGCATTATGATACTGCGATTTCCATTTACGTCACATCTCTTGACTTGCCTTTGATACACCATGCTGCTTTGCTCAACAAAAATCCAGGATGTTAGAAACCACTGCCATCCTTATTTTATTAACAAAATGGAAATGGTAAATGCTCCTGAGTGATTGCTGGGGAAGGAAACAGGAGCACATCCACCTAACTACTAGCCAGGGTATATTAACTAATGTTAAGTAGATTTAAAGTAGTTGAACAGCCTGAAGGGACACAATAAAATACAAGATATTAATATTGTTAATGATTTTGTCACTTAAGCAAAGCAATAGGATCTTGGTAGCTTTCAATTTTTCCCTTTGCTTCAATGGTCCTCAAGTGCAATATGAGTTCAGAGAATCTGAATCTTTTTCTAGTTCACATTACACATGGGCTAGACTCTTTGGGGATTTAATCTAGGGAGGCATGGCAATTCACATTTGCTGCTTTTCAACTGTGCAACATCATCTTAATTTGCAATTGCAATATTATGGCTTCAACACTTTCAACCACATCCCAAATAGTTTCTTACCTTAGTTTCTCAGTATATAGCACCAACATTATATGAAGACTTATGGTGACCAAAAAGGGTTGGTATACTTTGTGGGTAATAAGACTGTGATCTTCACATAGCATTGAAGACATGGGTCTTGAAGTAATGAACTACTTCATTACTTCAGGTCATGGTGGCTGTCTTCCATATTTTATTGGTACTTTCATTCTGAGTGGAATCATATAAATGTTCATAAAATCCAGGTGTGTGTGATCACCTTCATCTATATCAACTGACCTTATTGCCAAGAATTTATGGCATGCAGATTTTATTGTAGCCCTTTAGATAGAAGAAATTTGGCATGTTTTTTAGTGATATTAGTGAATCATATAAAATGGCCCATTTAGAAACCCAAGGAAGATGAAAACTAAAGAAGATGAAAATGGAAGAGGATGAGAATCACCATAGAATGGGCCTTCCAGAGTCAAATTTCACTCTGCCCAAATGCAGGAATCAGCCCCTCCTGTAATTTTCTTGAAGATATTCTTCCACGTTCCCTGTGGATTTTTCATAGAAGGTCAAAGCTTGCTTAACAGAGAAGTTTGCTATATTTGTAAACGGTCATAATTTCTAGATAGTTTTCCTTTACTTGAAGTGAAATCAGGGTCCTTTGAAGCAAAACAAAACAACATGCCACCCAACTCCAACACATCACACAGAGCACCACACTTACTTTAATGTTTGGATATCATGATCTTGAAATCTTTAATCATCTTTTAAGAAAGGACCCCACATTTTTGCTTTGTACTGGGTCTTCAAATTATACTGATGCCAATCATGATATGAAATGAGGGACCTTTGAGAATTCTTACAGTATACTCTTATGCTTCCTGATGCTATTTTTTTTTGGTATTATATGTATTTAGTCAACAGAAATACATAATATTTCTTGGACTTAGATACACCATTTTTTTCTCCAAGGAGTTTTTCCATTTCTTCCCTCACATTTTCCCTCAGGACACTTAATTCAATAGGGTGCCTGAATAGAGTTAAGCATACAAAACTTGACAGGCACTGTCTCTGAACTTATTATTACTCTTTTCAACTACTAACTCAAATCCTCCTCAGTCAATCAAAGTAGAAGTTCATGTTTTGGCTAACTTAGGCAAGGTCTAAGCCAACAAGCATTAGATGAAATTGGAACACTAAATTTGAATGCTCAGTCATACTTCTTAGTGATTCTTTGAGTTTGAAAAATGGTGCTTACCTCAACTACCTTTCTTTCCTCATCTGACCTTCCTGATCCCCAGGGTTGCAGCAAATTGAGAGTTCTGGATGCCAATGAATTTCTGAGAATTTGTTCAACTCAGATGCGGGGTTTTCTCAGGAATCAGGCAAGAATGTTACCCCTTTCCACTACTCCTTTTTTCAGAGACCACAGAGACACTGCAGCAGATGGACATGTGCAATGAATGTAAACCTTCTGATCTGACCCTGTCTTGTCAGCTCCTATGTAGGAACACTGTATGATCTCACAGCATATGCAGGAAATTCTGTAAAAATTTTCAATGAAAGTAAGAAGTTGTGTAACCATTTTAGATAGTGGGACTTGAACATGTATACATAAATAAGCCATGCACTGTAAAGTTAGTGAAATTAATCAAAAGAAGGACAGGTAAAGCCTAAACCTATGTCTGCTTTCATTAGGAATTTTTGACTCATATGAATGTGGAAGTCATGTATGAGTGACTGTGAGAAAACAGAACTCCATGAGTTTGACTGGGTTATAAATTTTCTCTTGAAAAAAAAAAAAAAAAAGGTAAACTTTGCCAGTGAGCAAAACAAAGAACTGTAGGGTATTTTTAGTCTCCATACTCTAGAAAAACATGATTTTTATGAGATATGGATATTTCCCTCCAATTTGAGATTCTGCTTTAGTAAGCATGATGAAAATATATGAAGTGGTCATGATTTCATAAAGTCTATTATTATGGCCAAACTTATTATTGTACATGAATTTTATTAAGGCATAGTTTGAACTCTTTGTCTACTAGTTGATTAAAATAAAAATGAGTTGTAATTAAGCTAAATTTTTGTAATAAAAATGAGCATTTATTCAAAAACATGGAAATAATGTTTATGAGATGTTTTGAAATTTTATTTCTCAATAAGATATTATCTTAAAAGTAAATTGCAATGTTTGAGTCTAGGAGAAAATACATCCCTTCAATTGAGTATAAGTATGTAAATTTTAATACCATATATATATATATGTATATATATATTCAGTTTTCAAGGTCTATGTGAGTGAATTTTAAATATTTTGAGAAATGTTATTTCTTGGGTAGTGAAAACTTTATGGTTTTTATTTCCTATGAAAAACATTGCTCACATTTGGTATTTGGACTTTGGTTGGTGAATTTGGAGATTTTTCAGAACATGAGCACACACTCATTTTTTTAAGAAGCCAGAATCTTGATCAGAAGCAATCACTTTTATGAAATCAAATTACTTGCTTCCTTATCTAGAAATTCAGTTTGTAAATTACCAACCTGCCTTGTGAGGTTGGACAAAAATAGAGAGATGGAAATGGTGGTAGTGTTTTGATTTCCCTTCTAGTTTTTTTCTTGCTTTGGTGTAATTTTTCAATATTGTGCCGCAAACTTTGGTGCTACAATGGGCAGCGACAGTCAAAAACACCCTCTCTGGTTACTCAATGGTTGGGACACACTTGCTGATTGCTAAGAACCTTGTCCTCAGAACAGAGGAATCAGGTTTTCTGCAAAGGCTATTAAAGGTATTTCACCAAAAAACATTAAATAAACATCACATGAATCTGTTTTGAGAAGATTGCATATTAGTGTCTGAATGTATGTTTTCTGCATACAATCACAAAGTTCTGAAGGGAATTTTCTTCCATAATGTCAAAAATTTTTTTCCAGGCAAATGTTCATTTCAAATGTGAAAGCAGTTGATAGGAATGAGATATTTTTATTGACAGACTAGAGATTTTGTAATCGAGCAAAACATTAAATTCCATAAAAACAAAAACCAAAAAATCACCAGGAAGAAGAAACAGTAAACTAGAATAGCACATGTAATATGTAAGATGCAATTTCAATACCTTCTCTTAACTCTCCTTTCTTGTACACATACTTATCAAAAGAGGTATTGAAGCACTGAATCATACTTTTCTTGCCTCAAATTATCTTCCTGAAGACCATGGATTACATTTATAACCATTGACTTCTAGAAAAGTAAAGAGGAAAGATGAAGACAAAGTTTGGTCTTCAACCTGACTCAAAAGACTGGTTTACTAATATGAAGTTTCAGGCATGGGCTCTCTGTGCCTCCTCCCCACTATGTGTCCCTGACTCATCTAACACTAGTTGATGTTTGGTTTTCATCATTTACGTCTCTGACCATCACTATCTGTTCAGTTTAGCAATTTATATAGATATAGATATATATTTTTTCTCATGCCTCTCTTCTCTAATTTTTCTGGGGCTGGATATGTTTATTTGAAATAAGGAAAGGAAGATATTCTAGCCTAATACTCTGTGAATATAACATTCTTTTATATTTTTATAATTGACAGAATGCCTATCAAGAGTGTGAAACAGTATTTCATCAACATTGTAGGATATAACTATATCTTCTCTAACATATTAATTTCCAGAAATGTTCCCTTTAAGTAAATGACCCCATTTAAAATAACATCTAAGTACAATGATGTGTTACCAGAGAAGAAGAGGAAATATTCATTTTCCTCGTGTTATTCCTGCTACTCATGTTCATAGGACCTTGGAACATGGTGGGGGATACTTACTAATTGCTAATAAGATCTGTAGTTTCAGTCTCTAGATTTGTTTCTTTTTCATTTCCCATTCCCTCCTTTTCTTTGTCTTTTAAGAAAGAGCAACCATACATCATCATTACTGTACTATTAAAATGTCTTCTGTCCAGTGGTTCCAATTTTTATTTCATTGAAAAACCAAGTGCCACATGACATAAGTTACTGGATTCTAGGAGTCTCAGAAAGATGTCAAGTTCCTATGTGGAAAATGTTTATCTTGGAAAGTTTTTACTGACTTTCCAAGTTCTATTTAAAATAGAACTGTCTGTTTGGGGGTTTCTATCAGAGCACAGGAACACTTTTCCAAGTGAAAAGCAGAAGAAATATTTTAAAATTGTCTGCCTCCCACTTCTAATTGCTTGGACAATGGCAGATCTGTGTGGGACCTTTGGGGTGGTTTTTCTTTCCCTCAAACCACCTCCCCGCCCAGTGGCATGGAAGCTTGAGCCTATAAAAGCAACCAAGGTGAACTTGCTCATTCTACACAACAGGGTAGATCATTCACCACAGGGTGTTCTTGATAGTGCTCTGTCCACTCTAATTTTAAACATCTAAGCAATGGGAGTCCCACCACTTCCCTTGGAAGATTACCCTACAGTCTAATAGACCTTAACATTAAGAAGATTTTCAATTGGTAATTGGTAATCAACCTAAATTTCCCTTTTCTTAATTTCATTCCATTACTCCAAACCCTCTCCCCTTGTTCCATCTAGCTCTTCACCCTCATTAGTGTTTATGTTTTCCAAATTCTAATAGATAGCTGGTAAAAAGAAAAAAAAAATCACTCTCAGTTATTGTCTAGCTAGACCATAAATACTTCTTTTTTTTTTTGAGAAAAAATGTCAGTTCCCATACATAATATTCTTCTTAAAAACATTATTTAATATTAAAAGATTCCAGTATTTTTAAAAAAGCTAAAAGAAAATGAATCTATAAGTGAAAAGCACAGCAGTCTGTAATGGACTAGAGGAGAATAAATACATTCTTAATGTGGGTGGGTGATAATGGTATGGCTAAATTCACCTTCTTTTGCCCTTTACACAGACATAGGACAGATCATTTAAAAAACAGGTTGAAGCCTTTTCCCTTAAAACAGTGTTTCTATATGTATTCTTTTATAATATATCCTTGCATGTTATAGAAAAGTACTTTTCATGATACTTGATACAAGTTTTAGAAGACTAAACAATTTAGTGGAATATTACATGACCTTTGAAAAGTTACAAGCTGTGTCCTGAATCTTCATGCTATAAAATATTGACATTTCTGAAGATATTTATATGCCTTTCAAGAGTAATTCTGGTTGGCACCGTGAACATATATAAGCATTACAAAATTCCACAACCTTCCACTTTCACTATGTGGATACAATCCAAGATTCGGTGTTCATTACATGATCAAATGTGCAGGATTTTGCATTTACTTCTAAACATTTCTTGTTCACATAAATTTTTGGCTGCATATTAAATTCTTTGAAGTTAAAATGACAGAAATAAATTCTAGAGAATTTAAGTGGTGGTATGGGGGGGTGCTGATTGAGACAACAGTATGGCATTAATAGACAACTCAAGGTACTAAGCATAAGGAACTGACCAGTCAGGTCTACAGATGAAGGGTGATGGTCAACTTCTAGGTTTTCTGGAATTAGTTATAAAATTACCAGTCTTCTACTATGTCAGTAGCAGTCAGTTTCAGTAAGTTCCAGCAAGTGGATTCTTGGCAGAAAGAATTAACTTTTCTCGGGCCCCTGTCGGCCTTGGACAACTAACTATGACAGGAAAACATACTCAAGATATTTTCAATATGGCCGGAACTCCCTTCTTGTGTATTAGGATTCTTCTCGGATATAGAGAGATTGCTGTGAGGAATCTATGAATCAGGCCAAATTCTTTGGATTTAAAGTTATATGATGTGTCAGTTATAGAAGATTAATTTGACATACTTTAGCCAATACTTGATCAAAGTTCTTTCTACCCCTTTCTGAGATTGCATTTGAAATTTCTAATATTTCTTTTACAGGCAACATTTATGTGAAAATCTAGGATATTCTAGTGAAACTTTCACTTCTAGTGAAACTAGTTGCAGTACCATTTGTACATAAAGAGAAAAAAAATTGTTTATTTTCCGTAGTTTGGATGCTTTTCATCTCCACTTATTCCCAGTGTCTAGTCAGTAGTAAGTGAAGGTAAAGGGGAGAAATCAATTAAATGTCCAATTAAATCTAGAACTGTCAGGCCTGATAATTTAAGCCATCTTTTTCAATCGATGTTCATTCTTCCATTCGGATAAAATGCCCACTCACTTATGCATTTGCCTCTTTCTCCCCTTTGTTTCTTAAGATGACATTTTGGTGTGTTGGGAAGAGTGGATGTGATTCATAAATCCTACTAGCCATGAAAATAAGGTAGCTTTCTCAAGTTTACATGGTGTCCTTGTATTAGCTTCTGTCCATTTCCTGGCTGAACCAACTGGTCTCGGATGTTTGCTTGCATTTTCAGAAGTAATCTGAAGCTGGTGAACTCATGGTCTTTTATTTTGCCATTGGCAGAATAATGAAAAGAACAAACAATTACTCTTGTGGACATGGCCTCAATTCAGGTCTCTAAGGCAAGTACTGAAAACATATCTGTGGCCAGAAGTTCATTTCCAGTTCCTGTTATATGGCTGTCTCACCTGTGACAGTGGTCTTTGACCCTTAAGTAACCAAGAATTGCCAGGGAAGCTCAAGTATAGTGCTGTTCAATCATGTGGCAAAGGTGACAGCCACTCTGATATGAGCTTTGTGAAAATGTTACATCAACTCTTCCACTCTTCAATTTTTGGAGGGAAATTACTGCATGAAGAGTATTTAGTGTTGTACCTTTAATACTTAGATCCTATTTATTCTGTGCATTAAAATTGTTAAATATTGTCATGAAGTAAAGTTATTAATTTCTAAAGTTATCTCCACATGCATGAAAGTTAATAGTGTTTCTCTGACCATACATTTGATTTGAAAAGTCAAGTAGAAGTCTTTTCTTTAACAGTAAAGTTAGACTTAAAATTGTTCAAGGATTAACCTTTCCTAAATCTCTGCCCTAATCTGCTGCACTGTGGGGATTTTCCAAGGTCCTCTAAGTCTTAGTAGAAAATCTTAATGCTCATAGCTCTTGATACAGTTTCTGGATCTAGAATTTACATTATTATTGTAACATACATCTAAATAGAATATTTTCTTCAGGTTAAGATTAGTAGAGTAAGTGACCTTCTGTTAAATGTAGCTCTCTTTATCAACAAAAGATAAGTAGTTTTATTCCAAGTCCAGTGTGGTGCTTTGAGGAATATTTTAAAAAACATTTTGCAATAGTACTTCACTCTAGCTCTGTCTGGATTTTGACTTACATTACTTCTTTATTGTTTTTTTTCCCCTCTTGTATCTTTTTGAGATTACATTGACATGAAAATGATCCCACGGTATCAGTTCATAACTCTTCACATGAATATTACCACACTTATAGAAATATAGAATGATTTCTCCATTAACTTTTTGTCTTTTATATATTGTTTTTTAGGCTCTGTGTGTTGTATTTTTCTTGTAATTAAGAAATAGTTACAGAGAATAGAGTAAATATATATATATGTATGCATGTGTATACATGTATAAATACATATATGCAAATATGTATGCATATAAGTATATATACTTAATATATATACACATAGATATATCTATATATATGTATATATAGATATATCTATATATGTATATATAGATATATGTATATATAGATAGATGGATGGATAGATAGATAGATAGATAGATAGATAGATAGATAGATAGATAGATAGATAGATGGATGGATGGATACTGACCTATTCCTACTGATCTGTGAATCCTAAGACTTTTCTCTGGCTAGGTCTTAGCACTCCAGATCCATAACACATGGGGATTTTATATTTAGACTTATTTAAATATTTCATGAAAGTATTTTGCTGGAAAAATGCATGTGCATTTTAGGTGGATTCACACATTGAGGAGGACTTTGGGCTCCGGGTTGAGACTCTATAACTTTCAAATGTAACTGCTGAGGGAGGTAGAGACAGATTTTACAATAAAAGAGCCACCTATTCCCCTCACATCCTCTGCTCAATCAAGGTTAGTGATTTACTCATTCATTCTCTCGAGAAAAATTTCTTGAGTATCCATTATTTCCCAAGAGTTAAGAGGTATCAACAGAAACAGAAATCTGATTTTGGTCACAATTTACATTTAACCTTGGTTAGCATTCTTTATTTTCCTTATTTATAGAGGGATGTGGAAAATGAAATATGGAAGGACAAATTTTGATCTTACAACCATTAGCAAGTAAGATATGTATAAACTAAGCTCATATGTATCAAGAGGCACTATTACAGTCATCATCTTATTATTTCCAGCAAATTACTGTATTACCTGCTTAGTGATACATTGAACTACCATGTGTACAGACTACATGAACTAAAACATGGAAAGTGACAGACCTGACAGACACCATAAAAGGCTATGTAGACTTAGCTTAAACAAGTTTTGTTTTTTCATTGGAAACATCTCCGCAAATCACATAAAAGTTTAAATAATGCTATAACAATTTGCTTCCTATAGATGAAGTTCAAGGTAAACTCATGGATTAATAAAAAAAAATATATCTTAATGCTAATTTCATGTGTGTGTATGATATACCAAATCATATATCTGTTAGAAATATTTATTTTTTATCTCAAATTAATCTTTGTGAGTCTTTTTAATGGCATAATTGTTTCGTCTCTCTGTGTACATATATTATAGTATATATGTTACACTATATATTTTACGGGATATAGATACACACATATGTACACAAAACACACATAGTATAAACATTTGTACCTATATATATAAGGACAAAAAATTCCCATGAGTACTTTGTGTTTTAAACCAGTATTTATTAAAATTATTTTCAATATTTTATTAATTGTTAAATATTGTATTTAAAAAATCTAGGTAGCAATACAGCAGAATTTGCTTTGTAAAACATCCTCTGGGTCATCAAAAAAGTTCTAATAATGCCAATAAATTGCCCCTTTTTTATAATTTATACACATCTTACTTGCTAATGGTTGTAAGATCACATTTACGTAGATGTCAAGTAAAAGTATACTATAGGCGTAAAGTATGTTACCTATAAAGACATTTAGTAAAATGAAATATAAACCAAAATGTGAGCTGTAATAATGTCATCAGCTAAGAGCTCTAAATAACCAAGTTTCTCAGGTAGTGAGACTGAACAAAACAATAACTTTTGGGTAATACTGGAAATTAGAGATCTGCCAATCCAAACTTTACAAGTCATGTTGGATGCTGCCATTTTCCACTGTCTTCTATAAGAATGTGCCATCTTCACTAAACAGCATTTTGTGGTTTTTCAGGCTACTTTTTCTGTACCATCTTCCACAACTTTTACTTAGTTCTTCAACCTGTTGTACATGACCAGTATGTGGCACTTTCAATAAATTAGTAAAGCTTTTGATGAATTATCTTTCCCAAGAGTCTTCCTTAACAAGTGGAGAATAGTGAACTTATATTTTTTTGCTAAAAGGGAATGTTATTGGAAAGGTAAAAACTTCAGCCATGAATTTCAGGAATTGTATCAGGAAGTATGTCTGGGGGACCGTGGTCCTCCAAAGACTGAGATGATTGAGCTTAGAAAGTTAATTACTGGCCCTCCACAATGTTATGTGATTTATATTATTTCTACTTCTCAGTGATTATTAATATTTTTTCTCCTATATTCTATGTTGGATGCTTACGCTGAATCCAAAGAGTCACTGTCTGCTCTTTCTTTTAGCAATTTATTTTTCATTTACCTTATACTCATCTTTATCAGATTGCTGTATCTAATTTAAATTAATGATATGCCAATTGTAAACCAGGGGAAAGCATCTTTCCCCCATGGTACCATACAAATTGGTCAAGGCCAATGACAATTGCAAGGAGAAATTTGAGTTTGAAAACTGAGTTCCCACCACTGTCAGTCTCCCTGGCACTTCACCATTGTATCTAAAGCTTCTTCTGAGAACATCACAGCGGGTTGTCCCTTGATTGCCAATACATTCTCCAAAAGGTGGGACAAGTGTACCAAGAGCAATTGACACAATCCAGTACATAATGAGATGACTGCAGATGAAGGTAATCAGTTAAAATGGATTCATATTCAGCAGCTCTTCAGGCAAACACTACAATGCATTTTATAAAATATACCAAGATGGCAAAATAGTTCAGTCCCATTGGAAGAGATTCTTTATATTTCCCCCCGTTATCTAAAATGGGCTATTGCTTTTCTGCCAAAGAGGCTCAAAAGGGCCATGAAAGCTAAAGTCCTTTAAAGCTGTTAAATGCATCTTCAAATTTACAATAAAATTCAGCATGACAAATCTTCCAGTAAAATCTCTGGAGCACCATAACAGCAGTGACACTATTTTTCTTTAAGTCTGTATTTTAGTATTCAACACCTTGAGAAACAGGGAAAGCAAATGTGGGCCAGAAAAACAAAACAAAACAAAAACCAAAATAGAAAAAAAAAAAAAAAACACAACAAAGACAGTGAAAAAAAAATGCAAACAACCACGCAAGCTATTAAACATATGCCAAAGTAAACAATCAGTGCGGGTTTACCACAGCTCTGCCCTGCAGGTAGACACAGGCAGCATGGGAGCAAATGGAAGGGGAAAGAAAGACAAGCAGAGAGTGGAGGAACTGGAGTTGCTGTGGAGCCCGAGCGGGACGGCCTGATTGTGAGCCTCAAGATACACCATCAGCCATGCAAAACAGGACATACCTTTCTGGCTTGCTGGTTCTGTCGGCTGAGACAAAGCAGTCCCATTCGCAGCAGGAGGCCAAATCAAAATGAAATTTTATTTAGTCTGCACTGTCCCCAGATTGGGTTTCAGAATGACTGCTTTAGGAGATAGCATGGATGTGGCTGATGCATGCTTTGCATATGAAACTGCAGTAGGAAAAGAAATCTACATAATCAAAAAAATCTGTGCTCTGTGTTGTGACAAAAACCCTGGACTCCAGTGATTTTACTGCAGTGTATGTTTTCAGGCAGGCCTTTTTGGGGTGAAATGCATTTTTTAAATAATACTTTATCCAATAGAGATAACAAATAAAAATAAATCTATAATATCTAGTTTATGAAAATATATAGGTTCCTTGTTAAAATTCTACCTCCTTGAAATAACTGTGATCTTTAAATGTATTTATCAGCATGTCAAAAATTGTGTGAGGAAACAAATTTCATTTTAAAATATATGTAGGTTTTTGAAGGGGTTGTTCTGATAATTACTACACCTCTGAACCTCGATAAAATAAATGAAACGCTTAAGTCGGAGGCAATAGTTAAAAAGAATGAGAGTCCTTTTGACTTTTCTCTGCAAGACACTTTGCTTATTCATAATTAGAGGCTATTTATAAAAATTTATAAAAATAGGGGGGGATCATTCAGAACATTTTTTAGACATAATAGAGATGCTAAAATTCAGCAAAGGGACTGTAAAAAGTATCTAATGCATATCAGGGAGTCTTTGAAAAATACTAATATGTTCCTATGGATACACTGACTACATTTTTTAGGACAAGGTTCTCACTGGCCTTGGTTAGGAGTGGCATGCATGGTGCAGAGAAACAAGGGGGCAGAGAAGAGCCTTATGGTAAATATATATTATTTTTCAAAGAAATACTTATCCCAGCTTGATTTTGATAGATCAGCTCCTTCAGGTTGAGGGCTGCCAATCATTTTGTTTAGAGGGGAGAAAAGAAAAAAATAAATTGAAAGGAAGAAAAACCTACCTGTGTAAAACGATAGTAAAAAAGGTCAGACAGGTTTTCCCTCTGCACTGTTCTGCAAAACATGGACAGTCATCACTGTTTTGTGACGTATTCCTCAGGCAAGGAGGGCCAAGAAACCTCCTCATGGAGGCTCTGAGGAAGTAGTTTCCAAGTCACCACCCAGAACAGCAGAAAAACTTCTCTTAATAATGATATACACATAGCTCAGACAATGTTTCCACACGGCCCCAGCAGAAATCACCCACTATGGAAGCATGGACTGACATCCCTCAAACAATCAAGACTGATGCTAGGACCAGGTTGGGGCATGATTTTCTTAGAAAAGCTTTCCCCTGCTGCAGTTTGGATTGGTGACCTATCAATAATAATATATACAAATGCAAAGGTCTCCTTAAATGGATAACTTTGCATTCGTTAGGATGGCATCATGTTCCGCTGTGCACACCACCAGCATAATTAAAGCCTAAATTCCAAATAGAGCAAGGCATTTGTTTCCTTTACCCTCCAGGGCCACTGCATCCAAGTCTCCCTATAACAAGGGCAGTGTGTTGGTTTCTTGCTACTTTCAGGCAAGATGCTTTTTGCCTTGGTTTTCTATTATATCATAATTATTCAGATAGTTATTAAGCAGGAGTTTTGCTGCATATTATTTTTAGTGACAGGACAACCCTTTTCTGAGGCATGGGAAGATGAGAATTTAACAAATCCTATATCCTCCAAATTCGGTGCACCTGGCATTCACTTTCTACCTAATAAGCATCCGTGAATATGCAAATGTTCAGTGTCTCAGTAACCTCATTAATTTATTCCTCAGGCAATCATAGAATGTGAACCAGTCCTGTGCCACCAGTGCTAGAAATGGTGCCGATCGGGGCTATGAGATTCAGCTGAAAGCCCCGGCTGCATATTGAAATACTGTTTCATCTTTATTCTATCCTTTGGCATTCTAATTCAAACAAAGACTCTTACCTTCCTAGACTTAGCTGACAGCAAATGCAAAAAGTGAAAAAAAAAAAAAAGGAAAATAATCAAGGTCTTCCCCTTTACCACCAAATATAAACCAGAGGTGATTCCTGTTTTGAACAAAATCTCCACAGCAAAACAGTTTCTAAAGTGCACAAGTTGTCTTATTTTGTTATTTATGGGGTGGGGGGCTTAGGAGAGTGGAGGGTGACCTGCTTCTCATACTGCAATGCAGTAGAATCATCTTTCTCTTTGCCCACATTAAAAGCCCTGAATAATGTTTATAAAATGTTAGGGAATCCCGGTAGGTTTCCTATTTAACAAGCCATGTATGACAAATCACAGTGTAATGTACTACGTTCTTAATCTTTAATTAGAATGTGAATATCTGCTAGAGAACGCAGTTAACTTTGACACGTTAAATCTTCTGGTTAAAGTGCCTTACAGGAAGAGCAAAGATGAAGCACTGGAACAATCTCCTGCTTCTCTCCATTCACCCAGACAGTTGGGGAAGGATGATAACATCTTGTAATACCTGCTCTGTAGTAATTAATCGCTGTGGTATTTAGGACCATTCAAGTAGACAAATATGACAGAGACAGGGACAATTAGGAACCTTGTTCAAGCTACATTAACTTTTCCAGCTATTACAACACGGCAGCTCAAGTTTGCTTGTAAAAGCTGCAGAGGGATTGCTATGCATTAGCCGTGCGATTATTAATGAAAGAAAAGGAGAATTGTGTTTATTGTAGTTTGAAAATTGCAAATAAATTTCAATTATCTGCTATGTCATTTTGTTAAACATGCATTCTGGAAATGCCTTTGTACTCTAAATCATGAGCTACTTATAGCAAACTAATACCAGAAACCCTCAGGGAGATAGAAAGTCAATATTTTTGTTGAATCTTTTTTTCTTTTTTGGGGGTGAATGAAACTGAAGATGGGCAAAAGCACCAGGCAGGTTTGAGGTAGCCAGCTCTGTGGCCTCCTGGCATTCATCTACCCACCATTCATCAAGAGACCTTGAATCAGGTGTTCCAGGTAGAAATCACTGCAATCAGAACACACTCTTCAAAGACACCAGAGAAGCTCTCTGTCCATTGGGACCACCCTCAAAACAGTCATAAAATATCAATTAGGATAAATAAATAACGCCTGCCATCTTGTCTTCTCTGCTCCTTCCAATAACAAAGCCAATTTGGGTGGGAAAAACCTACAGAGGGGTTTTCTCATCTGTGGATGTGATGAAGAGTCAGTGTTTCTGGAGAAGGGCTCATGTCTATTCCCTTTCAGGAGGATAACTGCCAATCATTTTGAATGGCAAACTTGATCTGGAAAATAACAACAACAACAAATCACACTTGCAAGCAGGGATAAACATACCCGTTTCTCTCCTCTGGTGAAACTATTCATTTCTCAAAGCATGCAGACATATATATCCAGTATCAAACCTCCCCTTAGCATCTCCCACCCAAATCTTGCTTCAGGCACAATGCCAGGGGACTGCAGAGATGCTTGCCCTGGGGCCCAGAAAATGTCCCAAGTCCGAAGTTCTCCTGCACCTGCTGTCTCTCTACCAATTTATTATCTGATGTTACTGGCCATCAGGAACTGAACATGAAAAAAATAATTCTGCTGTGTCCTGTAGTTAGGACCTGATCCAATTGTCTTCTGTAAATCAAAGAAAGACCAGCTTAGCATGGCACAAATCTGCATCCCCACCCCAGAATCTGTTGTCACACACACAAAAAAGCCGCTCAGTGCTCAGGAACAATCTCCCCTCTCAGCCGAGCTGCGATGATGTCAGCTTTCTGATTACAAACTGCTTATTTATGCTTCAACAGCTGCCAAGAGCAGCAAATAAGTGGCTAAAAGAGTGTCTAGACCAGGCTTTCAGGCCTCTATTGTCTGGGGGTTGTTACCTGGTTGACAGCGATGGGTCCAGCTGCCTGGTGTGAAAGGGAGCAGAGATGGCAAGGCGGTGATTGACAGAAGGGCCCTCCGGGTCAGCCCGGATGGCCCCACGTCTTTATATTCCCAGCTCCAAAGGGAAAGCCAGGGCCCTGCCTTGAGGTTGGAGGTGAAAGGAAATGTTGGAGGGTAATGAAAAAAATCTTTTGGCCAATTTGCGATCATGAACACTTCCCTGGGGGAATCGAAGCCAGTTCAAGTGGCCACGGAGTGGCCAGAAGTGGGCACCTCCAGCAAAAGAGCAGATCATTTTTGAGAAAGCTCACGGATCCCTGGAGGGGAGGATGCATAGGCACACATCCATTCACTTTCTTCCTTTTTCTTACTTCCCTTTCCCCCCTCATTGTGTTCTCTGCTATGGGATAGTTAATCTCAAGTAAATGCATTTGTGACCACCTTTTTAATTCACCATCCTGATAGTTTGATAAAGGTTTCAGAAACCTTTCCATTTAGTACTTTCAATTGAAGACTGACAGAACATGAAACACTCCAACATTTGGGAAAAACAAGGAGCTTTGCAAGCTGACGTAAATGTCTAATTAGAATTTTCGACCACTACTTGCAACCATTGAGTCTTCCTTGCCTATTTGTTCCCAGCCACGCTCTCCATTTTAACACTTTTCAGGGTAGATTTGAATGTACCAAATCGCTCCCTTCATCCTCATGTCTCACAATTCATTGCAGTTGATTGGCACCAAACATTTGTGGCTTTCATTCTGTTCCTCTTTTCACCCCCATTTTATAGTTTAGGGTTCTGGAGAGAAAAGAATCTTGCTAAATATTGATCACGGAGAGGTGATCATTTGAATATAATAAAACTAATAATGAAATAACTTCATCCATGGTGCCCACTGCCTCGTTATTGCTGTTCAAATAAGGTTTTGCCTTCTGTGGAGCTGCGGCATTATTATTGAGACACCATTGTTCCTAGAGGGACAATTAAGAAGTAGAGTTCCCAGGGGGCAGCATCTGATGCTTACTTCTTATTTAGTGTGTTCCAAGCATTAATATATATTTATGTGTTTGTACATATATATACACATATGCATACATATTATATATTTCTTCCAAACTTTGGTCATAATCTGTGATGCAAATAGCACAAATCTGATGATTCTGCAATTTTAAAAATATATTGCATGAAAGAATGATGAAGAGTAAGTATTCCACATTGTGTAAAACAACACCCATTTAAAATCATGGTAATCCCCAGCAGCTACCAGACTTGAATGAGAAACAAGTGAGCACCTGAGGAGTCAAAGCTTAATTTGTGTATACAGTTGGCTTTCTCCATAATATCTGATTCAGAATCTGAAACGAAAATGAAATCATGTTAAATTAACTGTAAAAAATAACTTGATTTAATTAAGCACAGAAAGACTTAATAGATATAAGAAAATGTTAAAAAGTCAAATGATGTGCAGTTACATTTCAGTTAACACTGCTCAACAAATGTACTAAATTTATTCCTTTCAATAATGATGTGTTTTGAACATTTAATTAGATAAATAATGTCTAATCACTTCAGCAAATCTGAACTGGAAGAATCCTTGTCATTAAAGGTGACTCAGGCTTGCTATACCTACCTTTTAAGGGAAAGGAAGGCAGGCAAACTTCGGTTCTTTTCAAGGAGATGAACAGAAACTAAGGTAAAGTCTGTCTTTCAAGCCTCATTAAAATTCAGGGTTTGCTAAACAAACTATTATTTACACTAAGATGAGTGTTACTCGGAATAGACTTCTACTTGTTTGCCTTTTTTAAGCATCAGAAACTATAAGCAGCTGATAAGAAAAGGTATTCAGTGTTAGATGTCCTATAATTCATCATAATACGGTTTCCTTTAATAACTACTTTGCTCAAGTGATTGGCATGATTACAAGAAAATTACTTCAAATTATTCAACTCTTATCTTTCCTTTAAGATGTCCTAAGTTGGATGATAGTTAGCATAATGGGGGCCTATTAATTACTAATGTGGAAAGTCCTTCACAATTTGGATAGAGTTTGTAGCCCAAATAAAGAAAATAGTGCCAAATGCAGCCTTACATAATCAGCTCCTTAAGATGGTGCCACCCACTGTCTATTAAATGGAATGTCAAGGACATTTATTTCTTCATTTGGAATTTGCTAAGATGAACTCAGGCTGTATATGAAAAGCAGACTCACAATTACCATCTATATATGCACATACCCCACACACAAGTACATTTGTGAGCTGCACAAAAGTATAGATACACTCTGAAATATAGAAGATAATTAACATAAAATTACCATTTCAAACTTGTGCTGTTAATTCATTCAAAGCTTTCTGAAGAAAATCATTCTGATATACAATCTTTCTATTTATAATATTACCTCAAGTGATTTGTTTTGGGAAATTTGTGTATAAATCTATTAAGTTCATCCCAAGTCATAATACAGTATGAAATTCTGTTGAATCTTGACTCTTTTGAATTTATAGATACATTGTTTTTAAAAATTATTCTGTTCCCTTACTTTGAGAGAGTGGGTACATGAACAGAGCCTTAAATACATGTACTAACTGAGAACTTCATTTTCAACAGTCACTGTTTTAAGTTAATTTTTTCCTGACAATACTTTATGGGATACTTAACCTTTAGTATTAGAAATTTTTATTTATTTAAATACTTTTTCTCTGATGATAAGCATTTTATAAACTGATATTAACAATCTGGATCATATAAAGTCAAGTCTGAAAGGATTAGCAGTACATTTTAGAGATTACTTTGTATATAAATAAAGGCATTGGCTATTTGGGGCTAATTTGATGAGCTTGTTGCTTTGTTTACAACAAAGAATCTTTGAAACTTCACCATTTATTGTGGACTTACACATTTGAAGGTTTTTTTTTCTTTTCAAGTGCAATACATATATATATATATGCTTGTATATCTATATGTGTGTGCATATATGTGTACACACACATATATGTATATATATTATATAATATATACATATACACAGATACATATAATATATATTATATAATACATATACATATACATATACATATAATATATATATTATATATGTATATATATGTATATATATACAAGCATATCTGCAGACACAGAAGTTAAAAATCAAATCAAGGAAACATCATAACCAATATCCACAAAAAATAAAAGAAACACAAATGTCATTGAATGTGCTTTTCTGAAATTTTACCTGTAGCTGTGATTAAAATACTCAGTATCCATCTTCCAATCTTGTTTATACTTCCTGGGCCAGGACTTCCTACTATCATCATTCAATCCTTTCCTACTAGGGAACAGAGAAGGAAATCATAGGGCGATATTATGTGGCCTAAGGTCAGACTTCCAAAGCCTTCCAAAGCCTTCCTCTTTCATGCTGCATTTCTCCTCACTAGTCTTAGCGGAGTGCAGTTGTAAACATTGCATTTTTTCATCACAGACCTCTCATTATTTTCCCGCTTTGACCTTCTAGCAATCACTGGAATTTTATGTCTGGACCAGTTCTTTGGGTCTTATTCAGGTATCTTGAGTAGCTAGATTATGGTTTGACCAGAACATGGAAAACAGAAGGTCTCATGATCAAATACACTGTAGAGCAAAATGTTTGGAAAACTGTATTATAAAATATAAACAGAAGGTCTTATTATGGTAGATTTATCAAGACCTGTAACACTTCCTGAATGTCATGTGCGAGCTCAGAAAAATTTTTTGAACAGGTTCTGTTTGAACTTAAGACATATGAAAGAGTAATATTTGTACTTAATTATACCTTGATTGTATATTGCAATGTGGACCAAGAAACTTACATACACACACACACACACACACACACACACACACACCCCTTTGTCTCCTAATACATTATGCATTCAGCAACATGATTTTGATATTATATCATGAATTTAAAAATTCTCATTCTAGTTATCATTTCTCTACTTACTGCACGACTATACTGTAGGATTCTGTACATTAAAACTTGGAAATTCGGGCTTACTAGCAAGCAATTTAAGGCTTCTATTTAAAATTCAGGAAAGTAGTCTTGTTTGGGTTGCCTTTTCAAGTGTAAGTTGCAGAGTCTGGAACTTGGCCCTTCTCTGGAATAAATTAGGTTGGAAGTCCAAGAGGCTTGTGCTTAGTCATGAGTGGTACTGAGAGAATCAGAATCACTTAGTCGCTCTTTACCTTAGTTTCTTCATAACAGAGAGTAATATCTGACCCATCTTTCTTAGCACAACTTTTTGAAAATCACACATATGAGTGAAGATTATATATTGTAATATGAACCAAGAATAGTATACTTTTGGGGGAAAAAGGCAGTATGCTTTATTAAGTTCACTAGTTTAGGACATACAAATCTGAGAAAATATATAGAAAGAATGAAAATAGAATTTTATTTTTCGAATGAACTTTATAAACGTCTTACAACTTCTGTCTATGCTTTCTATGGGCTAAATAAGGAAAGAAAGAAAAAGGAAAAAAGGGGAGAGAAAGAGAGGGGGCTATGAAGAGAGAAAAAAATAAAACTGGATGTGAATTGAAAATTTAGGGGTGGTTTGGGTAGACACAATGAAACAACCCAAAATTCTATTTTAAAAGCATATCTTTGGGGCTGAGTTTGGGGAAGTCAATTTAGGGCACTCCATCCTCCACCTGTGAATTCTGCTCCTGGGGGGAATATATAGAGTGTTTGAACTAAAAGCAAAAAAGGTATACATTACAGACTTTACAGAAGGGTGCAGCTGGCTAAAGTATTATTATTCCTATTTCTCAGGTGGACAAATATGAGCAAGGCCACAAGAAAAATATTTATGCTGCCCCCACCAAGAATATGGAAATAAGAATAAACACAGAATAGTTATGAGTTTCATAGAATCTGCTAAGAGTATTTTGAAATATCCATTTCAAGTTTGTAGAGGGAAGAAGGCTTCAGAGGGCAATGATAAGAAAGATGGAATTTCAGGCTGGACCCTCTTCCATTTCCTTCACCTGGAAAACACTGGACCATGGCCATAAACTACACTAGGAATCCATTAATATCTTTGGCAGGAAGCTATTCAGGGATTTCATAGCTAGTCCTCCTGGTAGGGAGTCTAGAGCACTACTTACATGCCAGTGGCACCACTAGCATGATGAATCTTCAATGATAACAAACAAAAGGGATAATAAAATCAGTGCAAAGTTTCATCTCAATGTTCTTCAACCAATAAAATACATTTCTGTTAAGTTCTTCCCAGGAAATTAATTGCACCCATGTCAATTTGTTTTATTTTCAAGAATAATATGTATATATATATAGAGAGAGATACAAATGAAATATTTAAATGATTCAAATCTGTACACTTCACTATCGAACTTAGCTTTTCCATTTAGCTTATCAATTCCTGAATAACCATATTACAGATGAAAATTATGTAATAGGATTTCCATATACAATTAGATATTGGGATATACACTATCTTGTAATATATAGCTGTTAAGTTATATTCAAAATAAATATGATGACTAATATTCCATTTAATAGTAGTAAGTCAAAATGTAAATTTTGGAATTTATATGTATAACATATATGTGTGATTCAAAAAACATGATAAAGAATTTGTTAATTGATAGACCCAATATAAACAGATTTTTATCTGCTACGATTGACCAATTAGATATGGAGACATTAGTACTTCAGAGCAGCTGGTTATTTAAGGTCCATAAATTAAGTAGCTCTATTTTCATTTATTCATTCTGCAAACATACTCTAACAGCCTCTTGTATATTTTCAGGACTAAAGTTGATACTCCCAGGTTTCCCTGTTTCATGTCATACATGGTTTGTGTCACAGACTGTAACTTTAGCAAGCTGTTGTGCTTCATGTACTAAAAGTAAAATAGAGGTACATCTATGATATAGGAAAACAGGAAGGCCTGGAGATTTGAAGCCAGAAAAAGTAGTGTCTTAGTAGGCAAGTGATACTCTAGGAGGATGGCAAATTCAGAAAAGTCAAAGGGAGAAGTAGTCAGATATATTAAGGGTAGGAATGTCATCCCCTGAATCTAAGATATCTATTTGTAAGTCATGATCCTTATTAGGAAACCAACATTTAAAGCTTGGGTACCATGAGAGGCTTGGGTATCAAAGAATGAGAAACTATGGCAACTGTCAGGGCAACAGGGAGGGAGTTAAAATCTGGTAGGAAAACCAGACCATGGCTGTGGAGGCACTAACAGGATGAATGTAGCACTGGAAAACTTCATACACTCTTAGAATCTTTGCTCTTGGATGGCCTGCTCGAACCTTTTTGGCAAAACTTGTATACTTGAAATAAATCCTTTTTCTAGAGCTGCAGCTGGACCCTGGCCCAGAACTACAGTGTTGGTTGCTCCAACAGAGATGCACATCTACCAAGGGAATGTTTACTGGTGTCTACTTCTCCTCCACCTGCCACTCCAACCAGTGCAATGGCATTATAGCCAAGAGACTCTGGGTTGGTGCCACACCCACAAAGTGACCGACCTGATTCCCATAATCAGATCTAAGTCATTTATGTCTCCCCATAGTAAAGCTTGAATATCTACCCACTGATATATCTACAGATGGATCTATATCTTTTTGGATTCCACCACATGTGCTTCTCGCCCTTAAAGTTCATAGAAGAAATGGGAAGAAAGTTCCCTTAAAGATAGAGAGATTGGGGGCTGGGGGTATGCATAAAGGCAATTGGAGGAATGAAGTAGGAAAGTCTATTTGTGGGCAGAGAAAAGAGAACAGCTGGCATGAACTCTAATCTACTGATGACATTGAAAAAATTCTGGCCATTAATATGCAATTCTGGATAAAAGCATGAAAAACAAACAGGCAAAATTTTGTTAAGGCCAGGAGGAGCATGCAACTTAGAGCAGATATTGGTCATGGATACCTTGATGAGGGAGATTCTACAAGCATATCAGGCAGGCTTTTTTCAGCCTAAGGGAGAGGCCTAGAGGGCAAGTATTCTTCCCATACCACCTACTGTCCTAAGGGTGCCAAAAGTTGGGGAACAGCAAAGGAAAGACATTTTGACAGACTAAGGCAACAATATGATTTTTAGGCAACAATAGAGCACCAAGAGTATAGGTAAAGAAGATAATTAGTTGAGATTTCTTCAAGGACCTGTGTTTCATTTCCTATAAGTATTTTGATGGCTCTGAGACTATTCTTTTTCCCATCCAAGTCAGGAGGGAAGGGGCTATTCTGTGTTCATGTGCATCAAATGCAGTCTCTTGTTCTGTTGGTAATTACTGTCAGCTGTTAATGTAGCCAAGTCACATCACTAGAAAGGTGGGCTTCATGTGAAGAATATAAACGGTGACTTTAGCAAGGTTCTTTTACCACTTCCTTGAAAATGTTAGATATTTCAAAATACTATCTTTTTTATAAAACAATACTTGATGTATATTTAAAGGTAGATCTTAAAAGAGACAAGGTCAAAAGTTGCAAGCTTCCATATATAAGATAAATACGTTTTGGAATGCTGTGCAGCGCCTGGTGAATGTAGTTAATATTACTGTATTGCCTATTTGAAAGTTGTATAGAGAGTAGAACTTCAAAGTTCTTTTCACAAGGGAAAAAAATGGAAGTGATTAATATAAACTGCATATTTTGATCTATATTTTACAAAATATAGATCAAGTCATGCTGGATAGTTTGAACATATAATATTTTATGTCAATTATATCTAAGGAGAGGAAATACAATTATAAAATAAAAACAAAGAGAGAGAAAAGTGACCAATAGTAGTACATTAAGAACTTGCAAAATATTTTGGGATGAAATATTTTTCTTCCTGTTCAAATAAATTATTTAAAATCACCACCACGGTGAGATATGTGTGGGGTGTATGTATTGGGATGAAAGAGGTATTAGGAAAAAGACATACTTCTTTATTATTTTGCTCTTTTCCCCTATATTACATTAATAAAAACAATTTAACATGTTACCTAGGGGAAGTGAAGGTCATAGTGAATATTACATTTGATTTAAAAAAAAACCTACAATGAAGTGAAGACTGCTAAAATCTGCTTAAAGAGAAGGTAAGATATGTATACTGTTATTTTTATTTTTGTTCCTTAGCAGCTTCAGTTGATTAGCTTTTCTGTGAATTTGGAGAAGAAATAACTTAATTTTAACATTACCACTCTAGGACAGTGTCCTTCTAGGTCCAGAATAATGTAGATCAGTCGATGAACTAAGCAGTGAGAAAAACCTTCTGATTTCTCTACTGACAACTTTTGTTGGTTTCTTGTACTCTGTCAGGAAAGATGATAATGGAGATTGGATGTCTCCAGGAAGAGCAATTCCTGGAGATTTTTTCCCAATTTGCATTCCTGTTTATTAGGCCCTGCAGTTCATGTGAAAGTGGTTTGTTGGGGCTGCATCAGGATGTTTTCAGAATTTTCATCAGAGTCAGAAATATCAGTATTCCTCAAGTCATCACTGCTAATACATAGTGCTACATAATGAACAGAAATTTTGATTAATTCTAAGCCATTGCTCCCTTCCTTGTTTTCCATAATATTGTAGAACTACTGAAAAAATGTGTTAGTTTTTGTTTCCTTTCCTTTGTAGACCACTCTAAGTTGTGGACTGATGCTGACGTAAGTAGAGGGGAAATTTGGATATATTGTTCATGTGGTGCTGAGATATATCTTACAGCTTTGCACAGTGTTTTTTGATACCATGACTCTCTCTCTCTTTCTCTGACTCCAAATACTGACCAGGTTTCAAAGCAGGTCTCTGAACAAATACTTCCAGCTTAGGCGGCAAGTAGAGGTTGGAGTTCAGCTCGATTCTGATCTCCAAGCAGTCGGTTCTGGCTCTTAGGGAGGGCAATTTGTTCTTGATTTACACAGAGGTTCCATGGGGTCCAAGGTGGCGCCTGCAAGATATAGTATGGTGGTCTAAGCCTTTCAAATTGCATGCTAGGACCACTTAAATTTATATTTTATTTATATTTTATTCTAATAATAAAAAAATATCCAATTGCTTTGCTAATCGTAAAGTTGTATTGTTTTAAGAAACTTTTGTATCAGCAATGTTTAAACAGGTATTTCCTGAATACATTGCTCTATGAAATACATTGCTTCCTTTAGGTAATGCAAAAAACATAGCCATCATTTCTATCATTATAATAATTATTTGATTAATAACAATAAATGATAACATATCAGCATGATGCATTTCATATTATTATTGTACTTGGTTCTTACTAAGAATCTCCAGAAGTTCAATGGACTTATTGCCCTTACTTGATAGATAAGGAAATAGAGCCTCAGAAGGTTTTGGTGTTTGTAGACAAGTTTTTTTACAAGCTCTAGGACTCAGGTGAATAAGAAAGGGAGAGAGAATTGTGCATTTTAAAACTCAACATATTTTTAAGCAATATTGATTCTGAAAGTTTAAGTGGATATGAACTTAATCTTCTTTGGATTTAGATATAGGTCAGATGTTTTCTTAGCAAAAATGAGGCTATCTGGTGACAAAATGCTCGGAATGACAGTGATAGAGGTACAGGCAAGGCCTATGAAGATGTCAGGATCCACCTTTCATACCCTCTGAGTTAGGGTCTAGTGATGCCCAGGAGCTATAGTGATGGCAGTGGACCAGGAGAAGTCATGGAAGAAGAAATTTCTACTAGAGAAAAAGGAATTAGGATAGAAGGGAGAAAATGAAATGAAGTGACACACAAATAAAATAAAATAAAATCAACAGTATGGTTTTCATTATGTTGTTCTTGCCTTATTCCAATTTTCTATATGGCCAATGGGAAGAATTAGGCAGACTCTAAGACGTGAAACGTACCTGCCTGATGACAGCCTGGAAGACAGGGTTCTACCACCAGAAAATTGCAGTTTAAACTAGTTTTTGCCCATTTTAATTGAACCACCATTAAATCTGATGAGACTAGATAAGGGATAACAGGAAACACTACCCTCATTTAACAGAGGAGGAAACTGAGGCCCAAGAGATTGCAGCTTCAATGCCACACACAAGTAAATACAAGTAGACTCCTCCTTGGGTTTGGAGTTCTCTCTCATAACACTGTCCTGTACTTCTAGAGGCGGAATCAACCTCTACATCATGTTTAAAAGCCGAAAGTAGGCTGGGAGACACACACATCTGCACAAAGTTACATCAAGTGTGACCCTGGGCAGGACCAGCCTGGCAGTGAGTCCTGGATCCTTTCACCAGCATTGAGTCCCATGGTTGCCAGATCACGGGTGCACTCATAACCAAGGGCAGCAGCAGGTACATCTGACCCTCAGGTGTAAAGATGTGTCATGAAGAGGAACCCAGAGTCATGGAAACCACAACCCAAACTGAGGAAATTAAGAATACCAGAAAAGTCATTTTTTGTGTATTTGAAATTAATAAGTAAAAAAAAAATAAGAAAAAAATACAGTTCAAAATAATTTTGTAAGTTTTTACAAAGGGTTTCAGATTATTATCAGTGAAGATCACAATTTTCAGTATGTTAAAAACCGTGTTTTAAAGATTTGAACCTAGTCTTTGATGTTGTCATCATAGGACAAATTTCTTTTTCAGATTGGTGGGACATTTCAATAACTTTATTAAAATATTAATTTTTGTAGTTTAAAATAGTTCATTTCCATATTTTTTAAGATTAATGAATTGTGTAATAATTAAGAGAAGTGAAGAAAATAGCACAAAATAAACAATGGTGATCAATTACATTTTCTACAAAATATTGAGTCTGATAACTTCTTTTATGTGGGGCAAGGAGAAAGTCTATGTCTTTCTCTATTAGCCCTTGAACACAGACAAGTGGACTTTCTAATAATATTTTACTCCAACTAAGGTCACTTTTTTTTTTTTTTAACCCACAACAGCAAGTGAATACTGACCTCTGGAGACCCAAAAATAAATTTGAAAAATTAATAAACGATTAGTGAAACAGACACAAACTTTCTTTTAAAAAATGCTTCTGTGATGTCTCATACAATGGTAACTCCATCCTTCCCCCTCCTCCCCCTAGTTAGAAATAAAAGCCCAGGGCCCACCGTCATGGCGGTGAGCAGGCAGGGGATGCGAAATGCACACCCGGAGCCTTCACCAAGGATGATAAGCCGGCATGAATTTTACGAGTCTCAGTATCAAGGTTGCCCTCGCCCAAGGGATTTAAGAATAAGGGGGGGAGAAAAGAGAAGGCAGATGTATGAATAACTGGCATTGTAAATCTTCACCGTGGCAACCTACGGCTAGAAAAAGTCTGTGATGGGTTCATGACTAGAGAAGAAAGCGACACAGCAGAATGTGAATGGATTTTCTTCAGCTACTTAATACACTGCTTAGAGGAGCTTAAGGGGGTTCCTGTGAGTGTGTGTGCTCGTGAGGCAGTGTGTGTGTGTGTGTGTGTGTGTGACAGAGAGAGAGACAGAGAGAGAGACAGAGAGAGGGAGGGAGGGGGAGGGAGAGGGGGAGAGAGAGAGAG